>CAUYON010028897.1:0-52118 GCA_963573935.1 Arctocebus calabarensis | reverse complement strand
CTTTGTCTTCCATGTCAGAAATCCTTTCTTCTCTTGCTCCATTCTGTTACTGAGGGATTCTACTGTATTTCTCAGATCTTTGAGGGCTGCAACTTCTTGTCTCAATGTGTCAAAATCTTTGGTCATTTTGTCTTTGAATTCGTTGAATTCTCGAGACATCTTTTGGGTCATCTTTTGGATTACTGCCTGAAATTCTAATTCCATCCTTTCCTCCATTCTGCTCATCTGATTTGCTATCCAGACTCTGAATTTGATTTCTGACATCTCAGTCATTTGCTTATGCAAGGGATCTTGTGCTATTTCTACCTTGTCATTCCTTGGGGCAGTTGATCTACTCTGATTATTCATTTTGCCAAAGTTTTTCTGTTGATTCCGCCTCATGATTATTTTTCACTGTTGCCTATTACTGTCCTCAGAGTTGGGGAGGTGTCTCTCCTAGATCAGATCCTGGCAGGATCACACTGTTTTTGCTGGTCTTTGTAGGGAGTGACCCTGTGTAGCTCCTTTGGGACTGCCCCACCCAGGGAGTTCTGGCTGCAGGAGCAGCTCTAGAGTGTGGCATGCCCAGATCAAGCAGCAGGGCATGGGATGGGTAACCCAGTGGCCTTTTCAAAGGGAACCCATGCCTCCAGCAGTCTTTGGCTGGGAGGAGGGCTCCGAAGGGAGGGCAGCTGGACTAGGGCACAGATTGGAGCCAGGCAGGGTCCTGGTGGGCAGTAGGCCAAAACCATGTGGGGCACAGATTGGTGCCTGCTGGCAGCAGTCCAAGGCCCCGCAGATACCAATCGGGGCCAGCGGGACTCCTGGTGGAATGGAGTTCTTGGCTGCTGTGGGCCTGGGGCTCGATGGGAGCCGGCGGGACCTGGCAGGTGGCAGGCCGAGGCTATGTGGGGCACAGATCTGCACCATGACAAAGTCCCAGCAGACTTTCTGGCTGCTGTTGGTGGAGGGCCAAGGCCCAGGGGCGTGCCAATGAGGCTTCCTGGGAGTCCTGGCAGATTTCCTGGCTGCTGCTGGCAGTAGGCCAAGGCCTGGAGGGGTGCCAATCGGGGCCGCATGGGGGTCCCGGCAGAGTTCCTCGCCTGGGTACTGGTGAGGGCTCAGTGGGGCCTCTTCATCTGGCAGATAGGGAGAGTGGGTGCTGCTTAAGTCCTCCTCCCTCAGTTTCAGCAAAGCTCAGCCTTCTGGTACATCAGGTAAGTGGGGAAGTGTGTCCTGGAAGTTCAGAATCTTGGAAAACTTTAGTTCAGTTTTTCTGCCTGAAGCTTGGTTTCTTGAAGTCGCAGCTTGCCTCAGAGGTGACCTGCAGTTATCACTTCTCTCTCTCTTGGCTGGGCTCCCAGTCTTCAACTCAATTGGGCAATTTCTGGAGCTTATCTTTCCTTTTGGACAGGAGCCTCTGTCGGAAGCTGCTTCTAGTCAGCCATCTTATTCCTCAACTATTCTTATTTTTTAGCAAAAATTTGGACTAAGTTGTATAGGTAGAAGACATGATATATAACTATCATGTTACAGTAAGGAAAAACATCTAGTTTTACACTTCATTAAAAGTGGAGAGACACTGTTATATTGGAGGTTTAATTTAATTGAAGTTAAATAATTATATAATTAATAGCAACATTTCCTGAGTACTATTTTCTAGGCAATATATAAAGTGATTTATATTGTATTGTCTCATTTAATTTTTTAAAGATCACTTATGTCTGATTAAGTATCATGATGCTAATTTTATGAAGGAGTAAACTGAGGCATAGACAAGTCAGTAACTAATAGCTAATAAGCCGTTGAGTTGGAATCTGAACTCCTGTTTCTCCAACTCCAACATATATGCTCTTAATTCTTATGGAAACTGCCTCTACATGGAATCTAATAATGAAAATTCTTCTTAAAGCTTCAAATCAGTGAGCAAAGACCCTATTTCTTTAAATCACATAAGGCATTTGAGAGAAATAATTACTTTCTTGGGTATGTGACATTTGACCTGTAAAATAACATTAGTTAGCCCATTTAGAAATGAGTAGTATTTTTGTGTGAAGATGGTTTTTTGAAAAACATATTTAGGGTCATAAAAGTATTAAAAATTCATACTAAAGAGATGAACTGTAAGCTAAATCAAATGGCTTATATTAATATTTTCAAGGGCATGGAAAATTGAAATGATTCACCAACTATCTTATTTTTCGTTTTAAATATTTCTGGTATTTAAATTATATGTAATTCTGAAACAAAATTTATATCTAAAGTAATGGTGAATCAATTCTTTTCTTTTGCCTGTCCTTGAAATTTTGTTTGATTTTTGATCATGACTGTAGTGAAATCAACTATACAAATTCTGACAACTATGTTTGCAAACTTGACATTGTGTGCTTACATTGGCAGCACTGTACAAACAACTCAGTAAGGTTTCATAACCTTGGTATATCAGTTTTTCACAGTTGTGCTTGTGTCAATGTGTGTCAGTATCTTGCTGAGTGGTATTCATTGTTGTTACTGTGTGCTTTTGTGTACTGTCATGAGAATGTTGGAGCTTGAATTAGAGCAACAAACAAACATTTGCAAATTTCTTATTAAACTTGGCAAGAGTGAAAGTGAAATCAGGGACATGTGAGTCTAAAATGTCAGTGTACAAATGGATTAAATTTTTTTTCTGATGGGAAAGAAATTTTCACTGATGATGAGAGGTCAGAGCAGCCAGTAACAAGCAGAACTGCCAAAAACATTGCAAAAATTTGTCAAATTATGTGTCAAAATCATTGGCTGAGTATCAAAGGCATAGCGGACTAAGTAAACACTGATAGAGAAACAGGAAATTCATGACCAACAACTTGTGTCTTTTGCATTTCAAAATTGCATCTGCTCACACAGCACTGTGAAAGAGTTTTTAGCCAATAAACAAATAATTCTATTGAAACACCTTCCCTACTCTCCTGATCTGGCCCCCAATGACTTTTCTTCATTATCTGAAGAAAAAGGAAATAATGAAAGAAGACATTTCGATGACATTCAGGATATTAAGGATAATTTGACAATAGCTTTGATGGACATTCCGGGAAAAGAGTTCCAAAATTGCTTGGAAGGGTGGACCAGGCACTTGCATCAGTGCATAGCTTGCCAAGGGAAGTACCTTGAAGGCGGTCATAGTAATATTTACCAATGAAGTATGCAGTGCTTTTTTCTACAATACGTTTGCAAACTTAATTGTCAGAACTCATATTCGCTATATTTTAAAATGTACTACAAATACTTTATTAATTATGATTTAAATAGTTAACAAGTGCCTTATGTTGTAAATTAGATCATATATTGGGTTATCACTGTGAATTCATGTGACTTTGCATTTTAATATGCTTGAGTGGGAAAGAAATGGGTAGAGTTATAATTAACTACCCAGAATTAAGAGCTTAATCCCAGAATAATCCTCGAAGTGTCCTGCTTATGAGTAAAGGGATAAAAACCAGTATTTTAGAAGAATAACTTATTCTTCTAAAAGATTGGTATTTATCTAGCCTATGTATATATATATGTACTTGTGCATATTTATGCCTGGGGATTTGAGTGACACAGGATGTATTTTAAATTTTAAATTGAATTATAATCTACAGATTGGTATAAACATTTTCGTTGAACTGCATTTCAAATGGTTTTGTGCTTTTGTGTCTGTTTGTGATTATTTTATACCACATGAAGGCTAAATAGTACCTTAGCTTCTATGCATGGAGACTTTTCATAGTTGTTCAAATACAGAAAAATAAAGGACTGATTATTACACAAAATATGGAGTATTTCAGCATAGGTATATAAAACTGAAAGGCATCTCTTTCATAAAAATTAATTATGTAATTTGATTTGGTGTGAATGTGCATCTCTTTCATAAAAATTAATTATGTAATTTGATTTGGTGTGAATGTATTGGATAGATCCCATCTTTTTTTATATCATTCTGTAATAATTTATTAGCAGTTAAGTACAGTGATATATACATGTGAAGGAATTTTTCTTTTCCTGGTTTCTATTGTAGTTGGACTAGATACCAATTTTAATTCAGATTTTAATAATGCCACAAGTCTAATCATATGTTTCAGGAAATAAGATAGTTATACAGAATCATGAAGAGAAAACTCTTATTTGCTGACTTGGGTAAATGTGATTTCTGATTATGCCAAAAAGGACATAAAGTTTTGAGGTTGTTAATAATTTTTTTGAAAAAACCTCTGAATTATTATTGTTGAAGCTAAATTATTGATATAATGTATAGGCAACTAGGCCTAAATATATATCTTTTTTGTTAAACCTAAAAAGTGCTATATAGTTTCAACAAAACATCATTTATCATTTGAAATTGATGTGATTTTATATTGCATAAGAATAGTAAGAATGTTTTTACTTAATTTACTTATAATTTTCCTATGCACATATTAAATTGATATTTTAATAAAGTAAACTTAAGTCCATAAGAATTTTTTTTTTTTTTTTTGTAGAGACAGAGTCTCACTTTATCGCCCTGGTAGAGTGCCGTGGCGTCACACTGCTCACAGCAACCTCCAGCTCTTGGGCTTAAGTGATTCTCTTGCCTCAGCCTCCCTAGTAGCTGGGACTACAGGCGCCCGCCATAGTGCCTGGCTATTTTTTTG
The DNA here is from genome assembly GCA_963573935.1 of Arctocebus calabarensis. Classification (NCBI taxonomy): domain Eukaryota; kingdom Metazoa; phylum Chordata; class Mammalia; order Primates; family Lorisidae; genus Arctocebus; species Arctocebus calabarensis. The sequence goes on along the minus strand of CAUYON010028897.1, from coordinate 47,487 downwards.
TTTTGCAGTTCGGCCGAGGCCGGGCTTGAACCCGCCACCTTCGGTATATGGGGCCGGCACCCTGCTCGCTGAGCCACAGGAGCCGCCCCATAAGAATTTTTTCATTAAAATAAGTACATATGTGAGTTATTGAAACATTCATAACCCAAACATAAACCTATTAAAATATTTTGTTATTATTCAAACAATAAATATGTAAGCATTTATAGCTGAAGCATTTAGTTGTTTAATCACATATGCTCTTCAAACTTAGTTCTATAGACTATTCTTATGGGAAAATATTTACAAAAATATATTTTTAGCATCTTAAGAAAACATCTGCTTCCTGTATTTATGCGTATATTAGTGCTTACCACACACATGGAGAGCTATGAAATCTATACATTTTTGAAAGTGTTGTCTAGTAAAAATATGAAAGCAATCATCATGTAAATATAAGTGTAATATTTGATAATAGCTTCAAGTCTCTATAACATTTTAGTTGGTTTTTACTCAAATTTTGTTTTATCCAACGAGGGCTATTTTATCATCTGCTGTTTCCTAAAAAGGAACTCCTGGATTCCATCTCCAGTCATGCTGTGAGCATTTTCATTGTAAATCTAGGCTAGCTTTTGACATTCTTACACAAATGTACAAGAGAAGAATGATGGACATAGGGATTCACTGGTGATTATACATAATTCTTTGCTTAATCTGTTTCACAACTTTAAACTCTTGTGCCACTAGAGTATTGCCTCCTTTTCTATTGGTATATATCTAATCTGGGATAAAAATAGAGAAATAAATGAAGTAAAAATAAAGTATTGTTCAAAGAAGTCTTTTTACTGCCTTGGTGTTGGGAATGATTGTTCCCTACATTGGTATTTGAGAGAAAAATTTGGCTATTATGGTTTTTCTTGTTATTTTTATTAAGAGAATGAAAAAGGATGATAGCAGTTCAGCCACTAGGGTGTTGGAACAGCAAATTGAGGGGCCCCCTTGGACCTCGATACCCATTTTTGAAGTTCAATTCCAGTCCCTAAGATTAGAACAGCCCTTCCAAAATAAGGGTCACAAATGCATTTGTGATTTAGACTATTTGTCTGGATGCTGTCAGGAAAACAATTGGCTATTATTGAACAGTACTGCTGATTTTCTCTTTGTACCATTTTTCCTTTTGTTTTGGTCGTCTCTGAATAGTAAAGTCTGACAGTAAGTAAAAAATACACACACACACACACACACACATACACACACACACAACCTAGTTATATGGAAGAGACAGGAACATGGAAACCAAAAAGGAACAAAGAAAGTCAGGAAGAAAAAAAGATACAGGTTTTCAGTTTCATAGGATGTTGATTTAGTCTTGAATAGTTTAATTGGAAATATTTGTCAAGCATGTACTATGTAATAGACATTGCTTTTTAATATTTTTAAATTCTAAAATATTAAGGAGGAACAAATGTTTTTGTCATGGATAACTTATATAGGCTTAATTCAGCGATTTTCATGTGCACATCACCAGAATAGTGTTCGTTGTACTAGACAGGTAAGTTTTCAACCCCTCACTCCCTTCCACCCTCCCTATTTCTTATTTTCCAATGTTCATTACATCTCTTTGTGCCCATGTGTGCTTATTGTTTACCTCCCAGTTTTTAGATAGTACTTGTGATGCTTGTTTTTCCATTCCTGAGAGTAGGATAATGGTCTTCAGTTTCATATAAATTGCTGCAAAAGAAATTATTTCTACCCTCTATATGGCTGAGTAATACTCCATGGTATGTGTGTGTGTGCACACGCGTACACTACATTTTGTTTATCTGCTTACAAATTGATGATCACTTAGGTTGTTTCTACATCTTTGTAATTGTTAAATGTGCTGTGATAAACATTGTATGCTAGAGAGCAAGCCGTTGAGACGAGTGCTAAGGAAGGAAAGGCACCTGGTTCCTTTTGGTATTATCCCTAGCAGGAAGATTGCTGAAGGGAATGGTAGGTCTACATAAATCTCCATACTGTTTTCCATAGAGGCTGTACTAATCTGCAGCCCCACTAACAGTGTATTGCTTATAAGTTTTCCTTTCTCGGCATCCGTACCAGCATCTATTATTTTTTGACTTTTTAATAACAGCCATTCTGACTGGTATAAGGTATTATCTCACTGTAGTTTCATATTATTTTATTTTTCTTTTAATTTTTTAAATTAAATCAAATTAATAGGAGGGTACAATTTTTAGGTTACATTGTTCTCACTTGCAGGGGGAAGTTCCATTTATAGGGGAGCCCCTCACCCAGGGGGCACGTTGTCTCACAGTAGGTGAGATCCTGCCTCATGCCCTCCCTCCTTCTGCCAAACATCCTCCCTCTCTCCCCTCCTGCTTCCCTCTACCTCCAAACTGGACTATATTGGTGTTTTATTGCTCTTATGAACATGTAATTGTTTATAGATTGATTTCATGTTAATATGGAGTACATTGGATATTTATTTTTCCATTCTTGCAATACTTTACCAAGAAGAATATATTTCAACTCCATCCAGGTAAATGTAAAAGATGTAAATCACTGTAGTTTTAATTTGCATTTCCTTGATGATTAATGAAAATTTTTTCATTTATTTATTGGCCATTTGTCTATCTTCTTTTGCAAAACTTTGGTTCATGTCTTTTTCCTACTTTTAAATGTTTGTTCTTACTGATTTGTTTGAGTTCTTTATAGATTCTGGGTTGTTGTGGGGGTACAAATTAGATAAGATAAAAATCTATGCCAAGGAGGAGCTCCTTCTCTAATGTGGGAGACACTAGAGATTGAATAGAGGCAATGTGGCACTTTTGCATAGAGCCTCCCCCGTCCACAGTCCCCTTCAGGGATAACCCCTCATGCTGCCTCGGAGCCTGTCCCTCATCATGGCTGCGTGATTGGGAATAAACAGATTTCAGAGGTAGCCAATTCATTTATTAAGCAGTGACTCAAGATATATAAACCCTAATCTTGAGTGAGTGAGCCCATTCTATCAGACTCTTTCTAATCCATCAGCAGTGTTCTTCATCTTCTCTCAAAAATATATCTCAACTCCTTTTATTTTTCTCTGCTACTATTCTATCACTACCAAAGTATTCCTATAGCCTGACACTTGATTTCTTCATTTGTAGCAGGTTATATGTTAAGTCCATTCTTCTAGTTTTAGAGTGATTTTTAAAAAATATTATCAGATCACATAATTAGTTAAAATTTTTACTAGTTTCTCATTGCACTTAGTGTGCAATCTGAACTCCACAGTATGGAATCCATGGCCACACTGAGCTCCTTTTCTTCCATATCATTCCTCCCTTCTGCTCACTCTGTATCCTCAGCCACTCTGGCCTTGCTTCATTCCTTCAAAACACCTGCATAACTCCACATTAAGACTTCTACACACAATGTTCTTACTCTTCCTTTTGCTTTTCATGTGTTGGCTCCTTTAAAAACTTTAAAAGTTTCAGCATAAATTTTATCTACTGCAGATATCCTTCCACAACACCCTTGCTAAAGTAGACTCTACTTCTTACTCCATTACTTCACTTTATGATATTCTTCATAGTACCTTTTAATAATTTTGACCACACACACATACTCAACACACTCAAACTTATTATTAGCATTGATACTGTCTGGTAATTTTGCTAGAGTGCAAGTAGCATTATTTCCTACTCTATACTCCATGCCTTATGCAGTGCTTAGGCCCATGTTAGAAGCACAATAAATATGTTCAGTAAATGGAGGACTAAGACACACAGAAATGGTTGACTATCAGTGGTGAACCCCGGCGTTAGCAGATAATATGCTACATATGTACTCAGTTGAGGTCATGAGCAGATTAGGCAGTATAGTATCATATAGAGGTCAACCATGCAGGTTTTGGAGTCAAAGAGATCTGGGGTCATGCTGGAGCTCTACCACTTATTAGCAGTGTTACCTTAGGCAAATCACTTCACCTCAGTGAACTATTTCCTAATATGAAACATAGAGGTAATTGTTTTTTACAAGGTTGTTATAAGGATATATGAGAATGTGGGCAAGGTAATTAGCATGAATAATAATGAATAATATTTGTTTAGTACTTTCCTGTGCCAGGCCCTAGGCTGAGAACTTTATGGTGCCATTTTAGATGTCTTCATCAATTCTATTAGATACAAACCATTATCCTCTTTTTGCAAATGAGGACCTTAAAAAAAAGGATAAGCTTAAGGTCAGTAAATGGTAGAAACAGGATAAATTTGGGAATTTTAATTACAGAATCTAATCTTTCAAGCACTAAGCTATCCTATCTTCCATATGATATGGGGAAGAATACATCCAAATGGAAGTAAGAACTTACTGTTTGTGAGTAGGCAGACCAAAGTGATCTGCAAAGAGCAGAGAATGAAAGAAAGGCACAGCAGGAAGTGCAGCAGCACACGGCTCCTACAAGAAACAACTTTGCCAAGTTACTTTGGTAGTTTTCAGTTTCCGAGTCTAGTCCCATGAAGCCTAGATGAACTCTGTCTCCTTTCCCTTTATCAAATGGTTCTACTATGTCTAGTTTTTGGTGAACAATTTTCCATTTATTGCATCTTCTTTGGGTTGTGGTAGATTGGTTTTTCCTAGGGATTTGTAATTCTTTAGTGTGAAGCATCTTCGGTGGGTGTTGGTTTTCTGGAAAATGACTATGACTATTGAACTGTGGACGTGTCCTCACTGAATAGTTTCTCATTTGCTTCTGCCTGAGCTCTATGGATTTAACAGCTTAGATCAATGTTTATTTCTGGCATTCTTTATAACACAGGCAATGCAAATTTAGACCTAAACACATTCTGGCATGAGCCTGAGGTTTTGATTTCTGATTGGAATCAACTCCTCCCCACCTGCCCAGTCAAATGGCAGCCTTCCTTAAAGGTTTTTCTGGATTGATGGTAAAAATTTTTGTAGTCTCATTTTGACAAATGGAAAAGACTTTAGAGGCTGTTGGATTTATTCGGTGTTGTAGGTCCAGTTTTCTATTATACAGTCTAAAGTCCACATGTTTCCTCCACATACAGAAGTTAGAATCTCACCCCCGTCCTCTACCTCCCCTCTCTGGGGCTGAACCCTTCTCAGGATAGTCACTCTCCTCTGCTTATTATACTGCTTCTACCATTCCTTACTGTTTCTATAACCCAGCTCTTACTAGTCTCTTTTTGAAGTGAGGTATAGATTTGATTTTTTTCCCTTTTTTAAATTCTTTTTTGGAGACAAAGTCTTTTGCACCTGGCTAGAGTGCTGTGGAGTCAGCCTAGCTCATAGTAACCTCAGAACTCCTGGGTTCAAGAGATCCTCCTGCCTCAGCCTCAGTCTCCCTAGTAGCTGGGCACTATAGGTGCCCATCGCAATGCCCAGGTAATTTTTCTATTTTTAGTACAGATGGGGTCTTACTCTTGCTTAGGCTGTTCTTGAATTCTTGAGCTCAAAGGATCCTCTCAGTTTGGCCTGTGAGAGTGCTGGGATTACAGGTCTGAGCCACCATAGCCAATCCATGTTTGATTTTTTAAATTAGCATTTCCGTGTGTTCGTTTATGTTATTTCAATCCATCATGTGACTAGAAGTCCCAAAGCATGGAAGAACAAAGTGAATTTCTTATGTGTTAACATGATGATGGAACATGATATGTGAAAAGGTAGAAAGCCATACAGACAGATGAGTTCTATTCTGTGCATCATAGGGAGCCACAGAAGACTTTAGCGTAAATGTATAAATAATCATTTCTAGATTTTTAAGAAATGAATTCAGTAGCATCATAAAGAATGGATGGAAGATTGAGAGAACAAGGGCATGGAAACAAATTAGAATGCTATTGAAAATGTTCACATCAAAGATAGTTGAAAGATTAACCCACGGGGTGGAAAAAGAAAGAAGGGGCTAGATCTAAAAGACAAAAGTTACACTTTATAGCATGTGAAGACTCCTGTAAGAGAGAACAGAAAGAGGGAATCAAAGAGAATTTCTAAGCATCTGACTTGAGTGATTATATTTGGCTGGATTTATAATATAGATGCTCTTTAAATTAGTGTGGGGTTATGACTCAATAAACTCATCCTGAGTTGAAAATATCATAATTTGAAAATGCTTTTAATATAGCTAACCTGCTGGATACCATAGCTGAGCCTAACATACCTTAAATGTGTTCAGAACACATGGGTCAGCCTACAGCTGGTAAAAGTCATCTACAGCAAAGCCCATTTTATAATAGAGTGTTGAATGTCTCACATAATTTATTGAATTTACTGCATGTGATTTACTTTACTGAAAGTGTAAAACCAAATTGTTGTATGGGTATTCACCATTAATTGTATACAGTGAAAGACTATCATAAAACTCAAAAATTATAAGTCAAACCATCATAAGTTGGGGACCATCTGTACTTTCTTAGAAAGTAGGTTATCACTGACTACATGCATGCCATCACCCCATTCCTCTGCTATAAATATCTTATGGTGGTGTCTGGGCAAACCCAAGGTCGTGGTATGTCTGAGTGAGTGCCTAGTGGAATGAGCTGGTAGACTCACTTCTAGCTAAAAGATAAGGCTTTATAATCCAATTTAGTGGGTCATTTTAAGTACACCCAAATTAGGTAGAAATATTCTAATGTAAATTTCTCACTTGTCCTAAAACTGTCAGGAATTGGGGTCTGGTTCCTTTTCATGTTAACTGCATTCTCTAGTCTACTTTTCTTATATAATGGGAAGATAGTGGGTTTCCGAGCTGAGTAGTTTTAACTTATCTCTGTCTGCGAATAAAATATTTGGTCTAGAGGTAGAGAAAAGTGAAATTAAATGAAACCATAAAAAATTGGCTGAAAAGGAAAAACTGATTGTATCTTAGCAGTTTATGAACACTTTGTGCTGACAAAGCTCAGCAAGCCTGGACAGAAATACCTGCACAAATCTGAGTATAAGGTTTCCCTCATTATAGCAGAAAGTGGCTTGGAGAAACAAATCAAAAGAATAAACTGGTATAACTGATTTTTTCCTTTTTCCTTTTAAGGAGAGATTCTTGGTAGAAAATACATAGCTTTTTCACCATCAGGTTCCAATGCAAACCTGTATGATTTCTTTGCTTTATGGAACTGCTTCTGTATTCCAGAGATGGTAGAAAGAGCAATGATTCAATCAAGTTGGTTGAGTCTTCATCAAAAATTGTCTTTGTCAACAAAGGCTTTTTATCTTCTTGCCCTAATTATTTCTTCTGATTGCTTTTATTTTCTTTAGCATTGATAATTCATAAATTCTAGCTAACATTAATAAGAGACTAGCCTTTTTTTGGGGGGGGGGACAGAGTCTCACTATGTTGCCCACAGTAGAGTGCTATGGTGTCACAGCTCACAGCAACCTCAAACTCTTGGCCTTAAGCGATTCTCTTGCCTCAGCCTCCCAAGTAGCTGGGACTACAGACTCCCGCCACAATGCCCAGCTATTTGTTGTTGTTGATGTAGTTGTCATTGTTGTTTAGCAGGTTTGGGATGGGTTAGAACCTGCCAGTGTATGTGGCTGGTGCCCTAATTGACCTACAGGCACCGAGCCAGACTTGACTTTTTGACTTGAAAAGAATGATAAGACAATAAACATGTTTTCCAAGACCAGATTTCAAAGTTAGCCTTGTGTTCTGAAGACATCACAATTACATTACAGAGCTCCCTACAAAGCTTTCGGATACAGCACCAATAGCATTTTAAGTTGAGAAAGCTTTGAAGCACCTTTAAAAAAAAATTCAGAATATAAAGAGGTACCTGTGTTTTGTTCTTTGTTTTTTGCCAAAATTGAGTCAAGGTTATAAGTGTGCCCCCAACCTGGACCATGATACCAAATAGGTGTGAATTTACTCACTCCTTACCCTCCCAAGCTTGATTTTCACAGAGATTTTCTTTTCCATATGTGCACTTAAGTGCTGATTGGTCAGTTCCAGTCTGGTATTGAGTACATGTATTTGCTTCTCCATTCCTATGAAGTTTTACTTAGAATGGTCTCCAATTCCATTCAGGTTGTCACAGAAGATACTAGATCTACATTTTTCTTTATGGCTGAGTAATACTTCATAGCATGCATATAACCACTTTTTTTTTTGAGACAAAGTCTCACTCTGTCATCCTGGGTTACATGTTGTGACATCTCTGTAGCTCACAGCAACCTCAAACTCCTGGGCTCAAAAGATCCTCCTGCCTCAGTCTCCCTAGTAGCTGGGACTATAGGCACTCTCCACAATGCCCGGCTAGTTTTCCTATTTTTAGAGATGTCATCTCACTCTGGCTCAGGCTGGTCTTGAACTCCTGAGCTCAAGCAATCCATCTGCTTCAGCCTCTCAGAGTGCTAGGCATAAGCCACTGCACCTGGTCTACCACATTTTATTAATCTGTTCATGGGCACTCGAGTTGTTTCCATGTCTTTGTGATTGTAAATTGTGCTGCTCTAAACATTTATGTGCAAGTGTCCTTTTTACAAAATGACTTTTTGTCCTTTGTGTATATACCCAGCACTATATACTGGGTATGTACTGGATCAAATGGTAGATCTACTTTAAGTTATCCTACAATTTCCATAGAGGTTACACTAATTTGAAGTCCTACCAACAGTGTATAAGAGTTCCTTTCTCTCCACATGCATCCCAAGCCATTCTCATTGGAGTTAGGTGATATCTTATTGTGGTTTTAAAAACGGTTTTAATGAAGACCATACATTCATGAATTGTGATCAAAAAAGCTAAACTGGGGAATCAGGGGATCTAAAGTCTGTTTCTCTCTCTTTTACTACCTACAAATATGGCCTTAAGTGAATTCCTTTAACCTATGGGGCCTCACTTTCTTCATTTGTAAACCGAGATTATTTGGGTCCAATGCTGGTCGGTAGATGTATTTAACGCCATGAGAAACTTAAAAACTTTCCAGGCAGAACTATCAGAGATTTTGATTAGTATGTCTGGGGTATATGAGGGAATCTTTAGTTTGCAAAAAGCACCCATGGGGATTCAGATACTCTACTAAGGTTGGTGATCCAGGTGATTTTAATTTTTTTTTAATTTAAAGTTCTCATTTTGAAATTAATCTCAAACCTAATGAAGTTCCAGAATAGCAAGATGAATTGCTATATATTATTCCATTAGTCTTACCAATTGTTAACAGTAGCATACTTGTACTTTCTCTCTCTTTATATATCCATGTGAGTGTATCTGCATTAGTATTTTTAATATTTCTTTCCTGAACCATCTGAGAGTAAATCACATGCACCATAAAACTCAAAACCCTTCAGGTATGGCTCCTTAGGACATTCACGTTTATACTTATAGTGCAAAGATCAAATTCAAAAAGTTTAGCATGGATACAATATTAGCATCTAGTATATGCTTTTCAAAACTTACTTATTTCCTCAATAATGTTCTTTATATCTAGCTGATTTAAAAACTATTTTATTAAAATTTTGAAATAATCACAAAGTTGCAGAAAAGTTCAAAGTACAATACATAGGACATTTTATTCCTGAACCATTTGAGGGTAAACTGCCAATCTGAGGCTGTATTGCCATGTCCTGATCCCAACACTCCTACAAAGACTTACCCCTGTAACCACAGCACTAGCATCAAATAGAGGAAATTAACATTGACACATTACCGCTATCTAATCCCCAGACCCCAGTCAAGTCTTGCCGATGGTCTCAATAATATCCTTTACAGAAAACCACCCGATTCAGAATTATGTGTTTTATTTTGTTGTCATATCTCTTTAGCCTCTCTCAGTCTGGAAGAGTTTCTCAGACTTGCCTTGACTTTCATGACCTTGATATTTTTGAAGATTGCAGGCCATTTATTTTGTAGAATGTCCTTTCTTCTGGGTTTGTTTGATGTTTTCTCTTGATATAGGTTATGTATGTTTGTAGGAGATACTGCCCCAGCTCTGTATTCAGACAATTCTCCAAACAGACCTGCTTCCTTTTTTATTGGAAATTGGTTTTCAGGAACCCAGATCTGAGCAACAGGAGCACTCGTTACTATTAGTATATGGCTCCCAGCCTTTGAGAATGTGTGCGTCTGTGTGTGTGCACATATGAATATACACATACACGTACGTTGGATAATATATATGCATATGCACATATTTAATAATATATATACATGTATGTATGTGTGGATTATTTTTAATATATATTGACAAATATCAGCTTATCAACTCCTTTTCATGTGTTCAAACACATATTTAAATCTATATTACACTCCTTCTCTATATTGAAAAACCAGAGTTCATACCAGTACCACTGATTCTGACTCAACATCACAAGGGTTGTTCTCCTTTTCTTACTTTTGAAATTTGTAACCCACTTCTCCAGTAGGGAGAAACCTGGAGCCCATGATCCTTGTCAATTTACATATTTAATCACTCCCCTCTGTGTAACCAAGTTTGTAGCCCCCATTGCTATTTCCTCCCCACATGAGACCCTCCTTCTCCCTCCTTCCTGGTTCCTCCATCTGGTGGAACCCCTATTACCTACTCACCCCTCCGGACACCTGCACCAGTCTGCCCATGTGGTGTTCCTCCTGCCCTGTGACAACTCAGATCCTCTGCATGTCACACTTCTCAGGTCTCACCCTCATTGCTGATCCTCACGTAGAAGCTTTCCTCGCCCTGCTTGGGCTCTAACACTCCACCCAGGCTGCCCCACTGTGGGGAAGCTCCTCACCGTGATAGGGCTCTGACAACCCCTGGGCGACTGGGGATACCCCTATTCTGGTGGGGGCACCTGCTTGTTCTGCTAAAAAGGGAAGAGCACCCCCTTTCTCTAATATGTCTTGCAGTTTAATGTTGAAAAAGATAAACTAGGCAGTACACATTTATTCACCCCAAATCCAGACTTATTGGGAGAGCATTAAATAAAGGCTGTTTAATAAAAAAAGAACATTGACCATGAAATAACTTGGAAAAATAATTAAAATTATGTGCAAGTTTGAATAACCACTGCTTGAAAATTCCATTGTATTATATTTGAGTACTGTTTTAAGTTTACTGTAATTCTGCATGTACTGCATCTGGTTTAGGCTCATACAAATCACACTGCTATCCAGGGGTCTGGGAAACTCTTATTTCAGGTGGGAGATATTTCATAATATCAGGTTTCTTTAAGAAAGACTTAAAATTTGGAAGGGTGAAGTACTTCATGCTAACGAGAACTTTCAGAATAAGACCTTAGTGGTAAAGGATAGATTTTGAACTTTCAAGAATAAGACCTTAGTGGTAAAAGGATAGATTTTGTTATAAAATGGGAAAAATTGTGACCTTAGGAAATGTGACATTAGAATGAGTAGCTATAGAAAGTGAAGCTCTTCTGTGGAGATTTCTGAAAAGAGGGATAAGGTGGAGGCCAAATGAACCCTCTGGAATTTTGTACCCCTTAGGCTTATACCAGTTGACACTTAGAAACAAAATAGCTTTTTTATTTTAAACACTGGAATAGGTGTATATATTTTCTTTTAAATTATTTGCTGTACAGTTAAGTAGTAAATTTTGATAAAGATTATAATTATAAAACCATAGTTACTGTATTGCAAGTTATTTATTCATTTTTTATTTGTTTTAAGGGTTAATATTTTATTAGTTATGGAACTATCAAATAACCACAATGCATGTTTTGGCTTATAAGGAATTCATGAGCTCTTGCTTTAATTCTAATTACTAGTACCAGGGCTGCCATTGATGGCCTTACAGATAGTGCCTGCAAATTTGGGGGGCACTGTTCACAGACACAGTGACAGGGAAAGTGCCCCTGGGGGTGTATAATGAAGCATCTCGGAAAAAGGATACATAATCTGCAATTACTCGTCTGCTTCTTGCATGCTTGAGTAGCAGAGGAAAAGGGCTTGACTGCAGAAAAGGGAGAGATAACACTGTTATTGGCTGCAGCTGGCGAATATTGACTAGTTCCTTCTCCAGGCCTCTCAAACCCAAGCCCGAGCCCGGCGCTCTTTTAGTAGACACAGACACACTGCCAGTGAATATGCCTGTGAGTACCTTGGCATTTAGAGATTTAAGTCTCAGGAACTTTGAATATTAGTCAGAGGAACTAAAAGGAACCAGCTTTTTGCAGTGTAATTATATTTTAGTGAATTAGCAAAGTAGCACGACCTTCGAGCTAGTCTTTGGGATCCCAGGAGAATTGCATCTTTGCCAGCTAGCCTACATGCCCTGCTGAGGCAGCATCTGTAGAACTCCAGGGAGTCCGTTTTGAGCATGTTAAGTGGAAACTCTGCGAGATTAAATCCCTCTTTCCATTAACAAAAAGGGGACACTATCTGTAAAGCCAGTCTTAACCAGCAGAGGGGATTGGAAACATTTGGCAAGATCATTTCTGAGAAATAGGCTGTCGAGTCTTGCTCCATTGAGGCCGTAGTTAATCATAGGCCACGGCTACTCCAGTGTTTCACAGGGGCTGAGCATCAGTTAGCCAATGTCAAATGGAGTTTTCTCTGCCTTTTGGTGATTGCATTTTCTACATAGATGAAGAGAATTAAGTAACCAACATGTTGATCTGTTTGAAGACACCAGATGTTGACAGGAAGTTAGCAATCATATCAGTTGTTCGATGCTTATGTGACGTGTACTGCTGAAGTCTCTTTCCATGCCATCATCTTATTACTCCTCATTGCTATAACCTGAGAAAGTTCCTCACACCTGGGATATCTTCAGTTGTAAGGTGCACTATTATTTTATGGATCACAAAGAAAAAAAATCATTTATGTTAGGAGCTTTTCCTATAAATCTGGGACACCAAAGGGCTATTTCTACCCTCAGGATAAGGGTGAAATTTGAAAATAAGTCCTTTACCCAGAGGGTAAAGGAAGAAAGCTTGTATGGTTCAATCTTGGCACTGCTTCTAGGAAAAGTAGAAAATTCTCCTGGGTAGGAGTATAAGAAAATCCTCACTAGCAAAACTCAACCTCAGTTTCACCTGACAGCAAGTTTAAGCCATATCCTGATTTCAGAAATGTTAAAATGTGAAAATGTTTGTCTTCTAAGTAATGAAATGGGCATTTTCATAAGATCCATTTTATAGACAAGAAAACTGATGGAAGCGTTTTCTAACTAATGAAACAGGTATTTCCATAAGTTCTGTTTTACAGACAAGAAAATGGACACGGAGAGAGGTGAAGCCACTTATCTAAATTTCCTAAGTGGAAGAGCTGAGATAGAGAGCCCAAGTACTGGATCCTGTACTTTTCCATTTCCAAAAGTTTCAGATATATTGGTGTATAAATACCTTGTGTGTAAGGGAGCAGTTGTGTAAATTAGTTATTAGTGTGTCTTAAATGCATCCTAAAATGTCTTTAGTTTGGGGCATACACTATTGGCTGTTTTTAGTTTTCTGGTTTACTAAGTACTTAGGTGGGCACCCAACTAAAGCCCACCCCGACTCTCAAATACCTTGCTTTCTAGAGTTAGAACAGATGTAAATAAATACTATAAATGCAGTCTGAATTCAAATAGAGTTTATATGGTTATACATTGCTTGCAGGACAGAAAATGACCTGTGGTTTAAGCAGAGTTGACAGAGAAATTATTTGAGCAAGGAGGCTGTCGCAGAGTGGACATTTGCTGCATAGAGGGGAAGGCCCACGTATGGAAAGCTACGGTGTGCCTTTGCAAAGATGCATTGCCAGGTGGGAAGGCGGAGTGTGGGCTCGGCTGATGCTGCCCATGAAGGAAGATGCTGAGTTTGTAAGGTGAAGATTAGATTAGCTGCAACTTCGCCTTCTACACCAAATGTGATGATAATTGTTAATTTCAGGATACTTTCCAAGGCTTTTTAGAATCGCTTTCATTTCTTTCTTTCTTTCTTTTTTTTAATTTATTGTTGGGGATTCATTGAGGGTATAAGAAACCAGGTTATACTGATTGCATTTGTTAGGCAAAGACCCTCTAACCATCGTGTCTTGCCCCCAAAAGCTGTGGCACACACCAAGACCCACGCCCTCGCTCCTTCCCTCTTTCTGCTCTTCCTTTCCCCACCCCTCCCTCCTTCTTTCTCGCTCTGCTCTTGCTTTCATTTCTATACACCTTGTCTTAGTTCTGTGAACTTTTGAGTTTTCACTGGTGTTCTTGCTTCGTGATAGAAAAACTTACCTCTAGAGGAATTTTCTAGTGAAAGACTTGAACATCCTGGGGCCAGCTGGGCTGGGCAAAGCTTATTGAGCTCAGGATTTTCAAAGCACACATGATGTGATAGTTAGGAAATGTGCCCAGGAATGGGAATGACTAAAATACTGAGGGATGGTTGCTGAAGTTTTCTGCCTTCACTCCTGGGATATGTGCTATGCTGGGAAACAGAGAAAGACACTGGCAGACAACGGTATCCATAGCACAGTGGTTATGGCACTGGCTGCATGCACCAAGGCTGGTGGGTTCGAATCCAGCCCGGGCCTGCCAAACAAGAATGACAACTGCAACAACAAAAAAAATAGCCAGGTGTTGTGGTGGGCACCTGTAGTCCCAGCTAGTTCGGAGGCTGAGGCAAGAGACTCGCTTAAGCCCAAGAGTTTGAGGTTGCTGTGAGCTGTGATGCACAGCACTCTACCAAGGGTGACATAGTGAGACTCTGTCTCCAAAAAAAAAAAAATAAATAAATAAAATAAAATAAAAGAAAGATGCTGGTAGAGTCTTCTGTTTCAGACTATCATCCCAAGAAGGTCTGGAGAGTGTAATGAAGTGTGCAATCAAGTTCTTAGAGTTTGAAAAGGTTAAAGGAGCTATATCTGTGCTTCTTGGGTCCTGGAATGTTGCGCGAGAGTAAGCAATATGAAATCTAGAGACAAAGGAGCATTCGTTCCCTGTATTAGCGAAAGGTTGCCCAGCTTCCAAGTGGAAGCTTTTTTTCTTTTCTGGAAATTCTTTTCCTGTGAGGTTGAACTGAGTCACATACACACAAGCCAGCCGTGAGTAAACCTTGTCGGTCTGTCAGCAGCGTTTATGGAGCTCTCAGCATTTGCATACCATCTAGGAAGGTCTAAACAAGTCTCAAATGTTTAGAATACATACTCTATGATGTCAGTGAGAAGCTTGGAGTCAGCAGCATAACCGAAGTCTACCATTGAGCTACTTACCGAGATTCAGATTTGGAAAAGACTATAGAATTCACAAAACATACAATATAATTCACAAAACAATAGTGTTGACTTGATCAGGAGCAATGAAACTATGAGGGGAGGTGGTCTCATGTTGACTATACCAATAAGTCTCTTTCATGTCGTTGAAATGTTAAGTCCATGCATGTTTCACTAATGATTTTGGTGCTTCTAGGATTCCATTTGCATTTGATTACTGAATACCTATTACGTGGGAGCCACTGCTTTGTGCAGTGGAGATAAAATGAGAGAGAACAGTTTAGTTTTCTCTTCAGAAGGCTGTCTGTGGGGCTTGCCCTGAGCAGAGTGACAGCGTGCTGGATGATGCCCTAGTACTCTTCCTGCGATAGAAAACACAAGAGAAACAGACTTGGCGGATCTTCCCCACGGGCCTTCCCCTAGGACAGCCTCTTGCAGCAGCCTCCAACCTTTTGGGCACTAAGGATGGATTTTGTGGAAGACAAATTTTCCACTGATTGGGGTGGGAGGGGAGACGGTTGGGGATGATTCAGGCATATTACATTTATGGTGCACTTTATTTCTATCATTTTTATATTGTAATATATGAAGAAATAATTATCCCATTCACCATAATGTAGAATCCGTGGGAGTCCCAAGCTTATTTTTCTGTGACTAGATGGTCCCCCCCGTACTTGCAGATGCTCCCCAGCTCTAGCATCACCACCTCTGCTCCATCTCAGATCATCAAGCGTTAGATTCTCCCAAGGAGCCTGCAACCCCGATTCCTCACAGGCAGAGTTTACAGGAGGGTTCATGCTCTTCTGAGAATCTAAAGCCCTGGCTGATATCACAGGAGGCAGAGCTCAGGCGGAGAAGAGAGAAGTGGGGAGCCACTGTAAATACAGATGAAGCTTCACTTGCCTGCCCGCTGCTCACCTCCTGCGGTGCCACTGGGTTTCTAACAGGCCACAGACCAATACCTGTCCACGGCCCAGGGCTTGTGGTATTAAAGAGCAGAGGAATCAGAATGTTGGAGGCTAGAAGAGGGCCTTGCCATAGCCCTTATCCTTCTAACAACTACTTGGAGTTTTTCACAAAACTTAGTGAACGCCTTGAAGTTTTGTGAAAAATGAAGATTCTTATTCTGTAAATCTGGAATGAATCCTGAGATGGAACATTTCTTCTAGGTGACACTGCTGGCTCTGCTGTGTAGACTATTCAAATAACTTTCATTGCATGGAAATATTCTTAAGCAAGCACTTGATTATTCCATAAACCATTTCACACCAGTTCTTTTTATTGGTAAGCTGTAACATGGTAAAGTAACAAGGAAAGAACTGTCATGGCAGGGTAGGAAGATATAATCTCAGAAATAGAGTAATGTAGAAGTGAGATTTTTGAGGAAATAAATCTTGGGGAGGAAATGGCAATGAAAGAGGCAAGCAATCTTTCCAATCAGTATTAAAGCATGACTATAGGTGTGGCATATATCCTGGAGATGAGGGTAGCTAAATATAGCCTGTTTCCCCCTGTAGTTGTGAATTATCTTTTCAAGGCAGCAAACTTCTGTTTTTTCCTGGGTTTCTTGGCTAACATGGCTTACTGAAAGTGAAGCATAGAACTTGTACGCTTTTAAAAGGTAGCAGAAATCATGAGAACTGCAAAGTCCTCACTAATATTTGTGCTATTCAGCAAATTTATTATTTGATTCACGTATCCCAAGTTGACACCCCTGGGGGAGGGGAGAGGAGAATTTTTGCAGAGGTAAGTTTCCTAAAGACTTTAAAAAATGGCTTTACCTTTGGGACTGTTAGGCCTAATTGTAAATAAACTCCTGCTTCATTCACATCAGCAGTCCTGGATTAGTTAACAGCTTTACTTACATGTGCCAGGAAACATTTTTCAAAAATGGCTGAAACTATGTAATCAGCAATTTTGAGTTTGATGGGAAACTACACAGAAATCAGAATCTGTTTCTCCTTGTTCTAGCACCTGGCCTTAAACTAAATGATGACTCCTAAGGAAATATTTATTATATCTTCTAAATATTTACAGATTATTACCATGCTTGTATTTGGCCCTTTGAATATATTTAATTTCTTTTCTCTTGATTTCCTTTTTTGCATTTTTAATCACAGATCAATGCAGATTTCCTGTGGTCCCTACTCTTACCCCTTGAAAGTTACAGCAGCTACTGTTTGTGAAGAAATAGTACAAAGAAACTTTTTCCCCCACTTTTGAATGAAGTCTGGGACTTGCTAAAAATATCTCCTTGTACAATGATTTCAACTTGGCTTATGGCAACTCTAGTGTCTACTGAGGGTTGATACTTTTAGAACTGAATATGAACTTAACTCCCCAAAGATGTCTGAGAACAGACTTAAACCAAGTTCTACTTTAAAATATAGATCATGTCTGTGTGTAGTTGTGTTCCTGCACCTTTTAAAAACATTTCCTTTAGGAGTACAAATTGTTGCACACCAGTGAATAGAAGAGCAAATAAGCTAAAATATTTTTCAGATATGTAGGGCAAATGTCATCGACAAAAATCACAATACAGACCGCATATCTAAAAAATATACTATTATCCTATTCTGCCACCTATCAGAAGGGAAGGAATCTACTGTTGTAAATAAGTAAAGCTTTTGGTATTGGTTTACTCTGCAGCGGTGTTTCTAAGTGTGGTCCACTAACTTGGAATACTCATTAAAAGTGCTGATGTTGGAGCCTAACCTCAGACCTTCTCTATGAGAATCATTGGCTTCTGCATCTTCCTTAAGCATCCCTAATTAAATCTTATGTAACTGATATTTGAAATCTATTAACAAATTAGGCTGGGAAGAAAAGTTTACTTGAAGCTTTCCCTGGGAATATCAAGAAGCATTAATTTGTTGAAAGTGCCATTCCTCATACCCTAAAATTTTTAAATTTTAGTTAGTACATAATAATTGTATGTATTTATGGAATACAGTGATATTTTGATACATGATATGATATGTAATGATCAAATCTGGGTAGTTATCAAATCTATCACCTCAAGCATTTATAATTTGTGTTGCGAACTTTTGAAAATCCTTTCTTCTAGCTTTTTGAAAATACTGCACTAAATTATTGTTAACTACATTCACCCTACAGAGCTACAGAATTAGTTCTTCCCATCAAGCTGTAACTTTGGGTTTGTCAGCCAACCTCTCCCCACCCTCCCAGCCTCTAATGATCACAATTCTACTCTCTAATTCTAAGAGCTCATTTATTTTTTAGTTCCTACATATAAGTGAGACGATGTGATATTTGTTTTCTGTGCTTGACTGACTTACTTAAGACGATGTACTCCAGGCTCATCCATGTTGTTATGAATGACAGGATTTCTTTCTTTCTTTTTTTTTTTTTTAATGGCCAGATAATCTTCCAATGTGTATATATACTACATTTTCTTTATCCATTCATCTGTTGATGAACATTTAGGTTGATTCCATATCTTGGTTATTATGAATAGATTTGATAAACATGGGGGTGCCAATGTGTCTTTGATATACCGATTTTTTATTTCACTCTGTTACCCAGGCTGGTGTGCAGTGGTGTAATCCAACTGAAACTGCTGGAGTTCCTCCCACCTCAGCCTTCGGAGTCACTGGAATTATAGGTGGAAGCCACTGAGCCTGATTTCCTTTCTTTCGGATAAATACCCCTCAGAGGAACTGGTGGATCAGATGGTAATTCTATTTTCAGTTTATTGAGAAACCCCCATATAGTTGTCTATAGGGGCTTCCTAATTTACATTGCCACCAGTGGTTTCGAGTTCTCTTTTCTCTGCATCCTTACCAGCAATTTACTTTTTCTTTTTTGATAATAACCATTCCAACTGAGGTGAGATGATAGCTCACTGTAGTTTCCACCTACATTTCTCCGATAATTAGTAATGCTGAGCATATTTTAATGGAATTGTTGGCCATTTGTATGTTTTCTTTAGAGAAATGACTATCAAATCTTTCACCCATTTTTAAATTGACTATTTTTTGCAGTTTAGTTGCTTGGAACTTCTTAGATATTGCGGTTAGTCCCTTATTGAATTAATAGTTTGCAAGTCTTTTCTCCTATTCTGTGGGTTGTCTCTTCATTCTGTTCATTGTTTCTTTTGCTGTGCAGCTTTTTAGTTCAATATAGACCTGTAGGAGACATCTAAAAAGAAACACTTTGGCAATAAGGGAATGGGGAAGCGATTGATGTCTCATTAAAGAGCATGAGAACACATGCATCATTGCTTTGCAGTCTCCACACCTGTGCTGTAAATAACCACAGAAGTTAGTCAGGGCTCCTGCTAAGACTGACTGCTGCACCATTGAGGTGCTCCGGCACCTCTGACCTGACTGAGACAATGGGCACCTATGTGGAGCCATCCTGGAGCGAGCTTGCACAGCAGTCCTCATCTTGGCAGTTTCTTGGGCTGGGGCTGGCATCCCGGCTCCAACGTAGACCCATTTGTTTATTTTTAGTTTTGTTGCTTGCAGTTTTTAAGTCTTCACCATGAAATATTTGCCTAGACCAATGCCATGAAGCATTTTTTTTTATGTCTTCCCCTAGTATTTTTATAGTTTCAGGTCTTTTGTTTAAGTGTTTGTATATGGTGGGAGATAGAGGTCTAGTTTTATTCTTTTGTGTATAGATATACAGTATTTGTAGCACCATTTATTGAAGAGGGTACCTTTTCCTCAATGTATGTTCTTGGCTTTTTGGTTGAAAGTCAGTTGGGTCTAAATCCATGGATTTATTTCTGGGCTCACTATTTTGTTCCCTTGGCTTATGTATCAAAATACAGTATGTGTATTTTGGCTTTGGAGCTTTGGTATACTTTAAAGTCAGATAGGGTGATGCCTCCAGTTTTGTCTTTTTGTTGGGTAATGCTTTGGGTCTTCTGGAGATCCATACCAGTGCTTTGATCATTTTTTCTATTTCTATAAAAAATGACATTGGCATTTTGATAGTAACTGCAGTGAATCCGTAGATTACTTTGGGTAGTATAGACATTCTAATAGTATTCGTTCTTTCAGTTTGTAAGTCTGAGATGTTTTTCTGTTTTTTTCATGTGTGTGTCTTCTTTCTTTTTTTTTTTTCCCCCTGGGTAACAAAGAGAGGTTTTGTTTAGAAGAAACAAAGGGAAAGTTTAGAGCACTTCTAAAGGGAGCTAGAAGTGGGTCCCTCTCATGGAGCAGACAAGGTGAGAGTGCTTCTTTAATTTCTTTCATCAATTTTTTGTAATTTTTATTATAAAAATCTTTCTCCACCTTGGCTATATTTATTCCTAGGTATTTTAATTTTTTGGTAATTATTGTAAATAAGATTGCTTCTTGATTTCTTTTCAGCTAGTTCATTATTGGTGTATAGAAAAGCTACTGATTTTCAAATATTGATTTTGTATCTTGCAACTTCACTGAATTTGTTTATCAGTTCTAAGAGGTTTTTTCTTTTTTGTGGTATTTCAGTTTTTCTGCATAAGATCATTTCATCTGCAAAGAACAATTTGACTTTCTCTTTCCCAATTTGGATGTTCTTTATTTCCATTCTCTTGCCTAATTGCTGTGGCTTGGATGTCCAAGACTCTGTTGAACAAAAGTGGTAAATGTGGGCATTTTTGTCTTGCTTCAGTTTTTAGAGAAAAAAGGCTTTTAGCTTTTACCAATTCAGTATGATGTTAGCTGTGATATGAAGTATGCTCCTTCTACACCTAATTTGTTGAGACTTTTTTTTTTTTTATCATGAAACAACATTCAACTTTATCAAATGCTTTTTCTGCATCTATTGAGATGATTATATGGCTTTTGTCCATTCTGTTGATGTAATATATCATATTCATTGATTTGAATATTTGTAGCCATCCTATATTCCTGAGATAAATCTCACTTCATCATGGTATATTATCTTTTTGACGTGTTGTTGGATTTTGTTTTTTAGTATTTTATAAAGGATTTTGCATCTGTGTTCATGGGGGATATTTACTGGTAAGTTTCTTGTAGTTGGTTGTGTTTGATTTTGATATCTTGGTAATTGTGACCTTGTAGGATGAGTTACAAAGAATTCCTTTCTGTTCAATTTTTGGAACAGTTTGAAAACTGCTATTAGTTCTTTAATAATTTGGTGTAATTCAGCAGCAAAGGCACATTTTTTTCCTTAGGCTTTTCTTCATTGGGGGACTTTTTATTAGTTATTTAATCTTTACTCATTATTGGTATGTTCAGATTTTGTATTCATGGTTCAATCTTGGTAGATTATATATGTCCATGAATTTATTCATTTTCTCTAGGCTTTCTAATATGTGGACATATACTTCTCTAGAATAGTCTCTAATGATCATTTGTATGTCTTTAATATCAGTTGTAATGTTTCCTTTTTCATTTCTTATTTTATTTATTTAGGTCTTCTCTCTTTTTTTCTTAGTCTAGCTAAAGTTTTATTGATTTTATTTTTTTCTAAAAGCCAACTTTTCATTGCATTGATATGTATGCACGTTTTTGTCTCTATTTTATTTGCTTCTGCTCTGATTTTTATTGTTTTTTTCCTTCTGTGAATTTTTGGTTTGATTTGTTCTTGTTTTTCCACTTGAGAGGAATGCACTTTGAGAGGTGCATTGTTAGGTTGCTTATTTGAACTCTTTCTACTCTTTTGATGGTCATTTATTGATATAAGATTTCCTTTTAGTAATGCATTTGCTATATTTCATAGGTTGTGGTATGATATGTTTCCATTTTCATCTCTTTCAAAGCATTTTTTTTCCTTAATTAATGATCATTCAGGAGCATGTTACTTAATTTCTATGGATTTGTACAGTTTCCAGTATTTCTCTTGTTATTTCTAGTTTTAATTCATTGTAGTTTCAGAAAGTACTTGTTATGATTTCAATATTTTAATTTGTTAAGATTTGTTTTGTGGCTTAACATATGGTCTATGTTAGAGAATGTTCTGTGTGCTTATGGGTAGAATCACATTCAGTGGCTGTTGGACAGAATATTCTCTAAGTGTCTGTTAAGTCCATTTGGTCTATAATGCAGCTTAATTCCAATTTTTCTCTGTTAATTTTCTCTCTCAATGATCTGTCCAATGCTAAAAAAATGGTGTGTTTTTTTCTATTCAACTATTATTTCATTCTCCAATACTTTAGCTTTGATAATATTTGCTCAATATATTTGTGTGCTATACTGTTAGTTTCATATATACAGTACTTGCAGTTATATTTTCTTGCTGAAATGATCCTTTTATCATTACATATTGGCCTTCTTTTTTTTTATTTTTATTTTTTTTGAGACAGAGTCTCCAGCTGTTGCCCTGGGTAGAGATGGAGTCACATCATAGCTCACAGAAACCTCCAACTCTTGGGCTCAAGTGATCTTTTTGCTTTAGTTTTTCTATTTTTAGTAGAGACAGGTCTCAGTTTGAGTTAGACTGGTCTCAAACTTGTGAACTCAAGCAATCCACCCACCTTGGCCTTCCAGAGTGCTAGGATTATAGGCATGAGCCACCATGCCCAGCCTTTGTTCTCTTTTTATGTTTTTTGACTTATAGTTTGTCTGACATAATTATAGCTATTCTTGCATGCTTTTGAGCTTTGGGTTTTTTATTTTATTTACTTATTTATTTATTTATTTTTTGTGTGTAAAATCTTTTCCATTTGTTTAAAAGTGAAGTAAATTTCTGTAGGCAGCATACAGTTGAATCTTGTTTTTTAATCTATTAAGCTAAAATATAGTTTTTAATTGGGAAATTAAAACCATTTACCTTCAAGGCTGTTATTGATGAGTGAGAACTTATTGCTGCCATTTTGTTAGTTGGTTTATCATTATTTTACATAGCCTTTATTTCTTTGTCTCTTTGTGCTTTGGTGGTTTTCTGTAATGATAGCATTTTATCCTTTTCTCTTTCTCATTTATATCTGCTCTAACAATGAGTTCTAAAGTGTAGTATATTTTCATGATGGTAGGTGGTAGGTGGTCCCTTTCACTTCCAGATGGTGCAATGCTTCAGCAGTGTGGGTCCCGGGGATGTGTGAAATCCTGTGTAAATTCTCTTTCTGGGATAATGTAATTGCATGAACTTCAGGTGGCTTCCTGTACCAGGCTTGGGGCTTTGCTTACTAATGCATTTTCCTATGGCTAGATTATAGGCTGATTGTGGTGGGAATTTGAATTGTTGGGGACCTCTTTCCTTTTCTCTACAATGGAGAGTCTCTCCTGGCTCTGAGCAGATCCTGTCCATTGCTTTGGTTTTTCTTTATGGTGCCATTTTGAGTTTCTATACCTTATAGGGTCCCTGTAGCTTCTCTGCTGAATTGCAGTATACTGCTTAGACACTCTATTCAATGTGTGTTTATTCCTCTTTTGTTCTTTCCTTGGGGGGAAAGCAAGTGCTGGGTGCCTCTAGTCAGCCATCTTGATGATGTCTCTCTCATTCTACATTTTAGAAGCTTTCTCCATGCTTAGGTACCCCATGAAGGTTTGATTTTAAATTCAATTATTTAAGCAAATAAATAAAATCTCTGAAAGTTCTTTTCAAGTACTAGTCTATCTTGAATCTTGATTTATATTTTGAAAAAAGGATAGAATTTCATTAAATAATACTATTCATATAATAAATATATATTTTATAATTAATATTTACTGAACTAGTTTTTACAATTTTATTTGTTTTTCTGTAGTAAAACTATTTTCGAACAAACTCTTACATGAAAATCTTATATGTAAAATAGGCTGAAATAGAGTTTTCTTTTTTGAAGAGTGTGTATGTGTGGGTGTGTGTTTGTGTGTGTGATGGGAATGATGAGGCCCACAGTCTACTCACCCATTTATCATTTCATTCTGCTAGAGTAAGTTTTGCAAACTATGGCTAGTGCACCAAGTTCTACCTATTGCCTGTTTTCATAAATAAGGTTTATTGAACACAGTCATGCCCATTCATTTTTGTATTGTGAGTGGCTGTTTTTGTGCTACAACATCAGAGTTGAATAGTTAAGAGAGAGAGCTATTTAGGCAAAACTTAAATAAATGTTTACTGTCTAGCCCTTTATAAAACAAACAAAAAAACCAATTCTTGATAATTTTCCTAGAAGGAACAGTGTTTTTGAGATGTGCACTTCATTGACCTTGGGATTTATTGAACCCCCACAGGTCATTTCTGCCCATAATAAATATTTATTACTGTGTATTTCCAGATTTATTTTTTAAAATTATTTCTATGCCATGAAAAGATAGTTATTCCTTAGGAGAGTAATTCAGTTTTTATAGAGCTGGCTTTGCATTGGCCAATTGACAATGAATGATGCAATAGCTTATGGAGTAGGGTTTTTCTTCCCAATATTTTTCAGTTTAGTTTAGTTTTATCTTTTCATTTTATATTTCCCCTAATAAAGATTTTTATTTAGTTTTATTTCTTTCCTAATGAGGATTTTTTGACACTACTCAGCATTTAAATAACATCAATTCTGTTCTTTTACCTTGGCCTTTAGCTACTTGCTGTTAGAGCCCCCTCCCCACCACACATATACCAATTACCAGAATAATCTGAGAATGTGTGAGGGAGTTGATAGAAGACTTCTGTCTTTTTCATGTCCATTTTCAGATAAAATATGTGAATTGTCTTGTCAGTAATGGGTCCTGTTGACCAGAAGTTAAAACTTAGTTATTTATATTTCACAAGATTGGTTTAAGCCAAACCACCATCCAGTAATTTCTTTTAATATTCTTTTTGATACATCTACTTAATCAATTATATTATACAACTTAGTTGTGATTCTCCACTTTGTGTATCAGGAGAGCAAACCCAGCTTTGAAAAGCTGTTCCTTGGAGATGACAATTTGGATCACTCCTGTACCAGGTGGAGGGCAAAGCATATTTTTTTCTAATTAAGTGCATCATTTCTCCATAACAAGGTCACACAAGTCAGAGTCAGATGAGGGAACATACACTAAACTGTTAAATTTCTAATCCCTAAAAGAAAGGTCATTCCATTCCATTTTATTTAATAAGTGCTTTTACCAACTAGAAAAGACTAGGCTTGGTGATACTATGTATACAGATAATAAAGACACATATGACTGCTATCAATGGTCTAAAATTACCTTATAGAATAAGAGAGGTGGTCTCTCACTGATAACACATTAGGCTTAATCAATGTATTTGTAGCATAAGCTAAAAGAGACACCATGGATGTTTTTATATATGATACATTTAGCATAACCCACCTCCAGTCTGAATTCCTATGCTGTATTACCGACGTCCTGAGCATCACAGGTTGCTGTTATCCATAACTGCTTTTGATGGAAGCTCAAGACAGCATGACCTTTTCCTCTGGACTTCTTGCCACAGTTTAATCCCTACATCTTTTCCTGGATTCACGAGAAGACATATCTTAGCAGCAGAAATAGCTCACTATAATGCCTCTGCACTTGAGAGAGAAAATGGAATTAGTTACACCTGATAGTATTTAAACTTTTTTTTTGTATAGACAGAGTCTCACTTTATCGCCCTGGGTAGAGTGCCGTGGCATCACACAGCTCACAGCAACCTTTAATTCCTGGGCTTAGGTGATTCTCTTGCCTCTGCCTTCCCAGTAGCTGGGACTACAGGCGCCCGCCATAGCGCCCGGCTATTTTTCTGGTTTGCTGTTTGGCCGAGGCCGGGTTTGAACCCACCACCTTCAGTATATGGGGCCAGCACCCTACTCGCTGAGCCACAGGCACCGCCCAGTATTTAAACGTTCAAAACAGAGACTCAGTGACTTACTGGGCCTGCAGTGGAGCAAGATTAAAGTAGAAGTACCAACCACTTATTCCCTAACATCTACCTCTAGCCCCAAGGCAAGATAAATTCACTGTCCAGGTGTCCTTCTTAATGAAACTAGCTCGCAGTAGGTAGCATATCAGACAAGCAACTTGGACTACAGCTTAGCTAATGCTGGAATCCTATTCAAAAACAAAATAATTGACTTAATTTCAGAGCATTGTCCAGAGGAGCCAAATGTGCTGGAGCCAAAGACCAGTTTGTGGTTCTCTCACAATTATTTTCCCGTCCCTTTGTCTGGAGGAGAGAGCCTGATCCTCGCTCACCCACCTCTTCCAAGGTGACCTTCCAAGGTGACCACATTGGGGAAGGAACTCACGACTAACTGGCTTATTCCTTCCACCTGAAAGGCACTTCTTCCTGGCTGCTTAGTCGTTTTAGCAAAAGCAAAACAGAAGCTCGCAAATAAAAAGAGAGTGGATCTGTTGCTATTCATTTCCTTCTCTGAAATAAATACAAACCTAAATATTTTCAAAATTTTCAAGGTGCTTATTTTTCTTTTTCCTAAGGTGAAGTAATTTAAATAGTATATTTAAAGAAGCCCCTTGTTCCCTAGTAGTTTATAGTCTGTTAGAGGAGATGGCACTGAAATAATAAATGCTAGATGAATAGTACTGTCAGGAAGTGACAAGTATCCTACCAGCTGGCAGCTTCGCTTGCAGAGAGAGGAGGATGCTTCCTTTTCCTCAGAGATACACAGTCTCAGCCAAGTGCAGAGAGTTGGAGACCCTCAGTAGGTACGATATACAAGGAAGGGTCAAAAACATACCAAGTTCTGGGCGGCGCCTGTGGCTCAAAGGAGTAGGGCGCCGGCCCCATATACCGGAGGTGGCGGGTTCAAACCTGGCCCTGGCCAAAAACTGTGAAAAAACATAACGAACAAACAAAAAAATACCAGGTTCTTACTAATTCTCACACTTCACTAAATTGGAATTTCACTGGGAAATAATATAGAAGCATCAAAAATACAACTGTAGCAGGTTTTTAGCAAAATTAAAAAAGTTTCCTTTCAATCAGAAATCTCCAGGTCCCCTTCTGCTTTCACAACACACCCAATCCCTTTCTTGATGAATTTACTTCTCTCGGCCACTGTGTTATTTGTGTAGAGATTTGCAAAATTAAGGTTTTTATAGTTTAAGAGATTATTTTTCTATTAAAAAATCCTACAGCAGTGAGGAGGAGCCTGTTTCCTTTCTCTCCCGTCAAACCTTTCTTCATCCTTGATTGTAATTGCTTAGTTGTGCCCATTCTGTATCTATTCCTCTGTGCCTTCTTAGCAGTTCCCCAGGTGGTTAGAAATGTTATTTGAAAGACACAGATCCAGATGCATGTTATGCAATTAATAGGCCTTTACTAAGTGGAACCAATAGACTGTGCTGTCCAAGCTAATCTCTCTTCATCTTTGTCTCTACTGCAATAACCTGACCCCATGGCTAGAGAGATATGAAAATCCATCTCTTCAATCTCACTCTGATTTAAGTGCCAAAGAAGAACAGGACGCAGATAATGATTTTCTACTCTCAGCAACAAATGTGCAAATACTTTCATCTCAAGTACACCTCCTGTTGAGGCTGCTGAATCAGGAGTCGCACCTCTTACATTTGCCTACTCTAATGCAGGGAGAAGTGGTATCCTGCAATAAATGGCCATATAAATAATAAAGTAAACATGGGCCCAAAGCTGCCTGGATTTTTGTGTGCAGGAAACAGGATAACTCTAAGCAATTTATGGTACTGTTTCCCAGCTAGAGTCCAAAGGCTATTTAGTTAGTAATGGCAATAACAAGAACAGCTTCGTGTTAAGACAGAGCCACAAGTACTAGGCAGAAAGAGCAACAAATATTAAAAGATGTCAACTGCCAGCATGAGTTGATTGCAACTTGTGGTGCTGGGAAAAATGGAGCATGCCAGGAGCGTTTGCACTGAGAGAACCAGCCACTGAAAAACCTCTGAGGCCAATAACAAATCCCCTGGACCCTGAAAGACTAGTGAAGGAAAGAGAAGAGTAATAATTTATGATCACCGGAGGTCTGATCTGTTAACACATTATTATCTTTGTTAGTCAGAGTAATTACTGACCTGAAAATGTTATGGATATGCATGAAGAGTAGCATTCCTGGGGTGACTGCAAGAAGTACAGATGTGACAGCAGATCTCCACTCTTCCCTAATACTGGATTCCACTCTCAAGATAAAATGGCAGCTTTTATTTATCGAGCATTTACGAAGTGCAGGTGTGTCCAGTGATTTACATGCTTTATGTCATTCAGTGCTCACAGAGACCTTAGGAGTAGGCACTGTTATCTACATTTTACAGATGCGTGAAGGAAGGCACAGGAAGCTAAATAACGTGGCCCAAGCAAACAAAGCAAATGTGGAGTCCGGATTCAGACCCAGTTCTGTTTGATTTCAGAGCTTAAGCTTGAATTATTATCTCACATTGTGTCAAGCAATAAAAAATAAGAAATAATTATAACTTTCTCAGCTAAAATGTACTGAGAACTTTTTGTGTACTAAATGTTGGGCTAAATGTTTGACTAAGTCAGGGATAACCATTGTAACAAACAACCTTGAACCCTAATGTCTTGCCACAATGCAAGTCTTATGTCCCCTCCCCTCCACTCCTCTCCTCTCCTCTCCCTCTCTTCTCTTCTCACCCTCCTCTCTCCTCCTCTTCTTTCCCCCTCCTCTCCTTTTTTTTCCTTTCTGTTATTGTTACCAGGAGAGGATAGGGGTGGGTGATGCAAGGGGCTCTGCTCCATGTGCTCCTTCAGACATCCAGGCTTCTTCCTGGTGAACATTCAACCTGTGGACTCCAAAGTTTCCATGAAAGGAATGAGTGAGAGATTATGAGCTCTTAACTACCTCAGCCTAGAACTGACACAGCCCTTGGCCTCACATTCTATTGTTGATAACTGGTTACGTGGCCCACCTAGATATAAGATTGCTGCGAAATGTAGTTTCACTGTGCCTAGGAGGAGCGAAACCTTTGGTGAGTGTCTACTTAGTTTCTGACATGGTATTTTACCTGCATTAGCTCACAGTTTACTTAAACTTTATGCAGTTATTCTTCTCATAAGAAGAAGAAAACAGATACAGATAGGTTTCATTCTCTCAAGTAGTTATTAGAGGTGAAATTATAGGGGGAACATAGTGAACGGATTCTCCTGCAAAGCCAAAATAAAAATTTATAAAAATTCTTCATCCTCTATCTGTGGATCATTTAATGGAATCATCACCCACATTTTCCTCTGCAGTCATACATTATATCTAAAAGCTAATGGCTTAGCTCCACCCATATGTTGCAATTCTCTGAATGAGAATAAGCTGGTGTTCCTGTGTCTTTGCATGTGTACCAGTCTGATGAACCCTTCAAGGTACAGCTTAGACATCACTTCTGTTACAAGGTCTCTTTGGTTTCAAAGTCTGAGTTAGAGAATTTGCCCTGAGCTCCCTACCATCCTGATTCTTCCTTATCACACCACTCGCCTTGTTTTATTTTAACTTATTTCTTGCTATTGGCTAAGTTCTACTAGGGTGGAGATTTAGGGAGATGGGAAAAGGCCTTTAGGGATTAGGGGACGTATGAGCGCAACTTTAGAAAAGTATATCAGACAGAAAGGAAGGTCATCCAACGCCTAGGGACTTACTAAAATAAACCAAGAAGGTATAAAGATTTTTGTTTTGAAGGCTGTAAGAAGACAAACAACCCAAAAGATATTTGAAAAGATAATTCATGAAAGAAGATAAAGAAATGGCCAATGCTACATAAAAAGATGTGAACATCATTAGACATGAGGACAATGCAAGTTATATTCATGGTGAGATACCTCTAAATATCTTCTTGAATGGCTAAAATCAAAGAGACTTAAATATCAAATACTGACTGGCAAGGAAGTGGAGCAATTAGGAGCCCCATACACTGCTGGTGGGTGGGAATATAAAATCATATGGTCACTTTACAAAACTGGCAGTGTCTTAGCAGATTAAGCATATATCTTCCTGAAGATCCAACCATTTTACTCCTAGTTATTTACCCAAGAGAAATGAAAATACTTCCACATGAATATTTGTACACAAATTTCTCTAGAAGCTTTATTCATTATAGACAAAACTGCAAAGAACTCAAATGTTCCTAAATAGGAACATGGATAAACTCAGTGTGGTATATCCACATAATGGAATACTCCTCAGGAACAAAAGGAAACAAACTACCAATGTACTCAGCAGCATGGACAAATCTCAGAACCATTACTCTAAAAGAAGCCAGGCACAAGAAGAGTACATGCTGGATGATTCCATTTATATAACACTCAAGAATGGACAAAACCAATCTAATCTATAGTGACAGAAATCTGGTGGCCTGGGGCCTGAGGCTAGGGAGTGACAGGCTGGGGATGGGTAAGCATGAGCATTCTGGGCTGATGGAAATCTGGATTGTGGTAATTGTTACATGGCAGCATGGATTTATTAGAACTTAACACATTGTATATTTAAAAATGGGCACATTTACTGTGTACGTATTTCTTCTCAATAAAATTTATTTTAAAAGTAGACCAAAGAGGACAAGGAGATGTAGAAATGTCCCTTTTGAGAAATGATAAGAAGGGGTCCAGTGCATTTGTTGAGCAGAATTTGGTTAGCAGGACTACATTGGAATGAGGCTGGAAATGTTAATTGGGAGAAGATGTGCAGGGAGGATTGGGTTTTACTTAATAGGTCAGTGGATTTCAATTTGCTTAACATGTCCACACTAAAAAAGTGATTTTATATGGTTACCCAGTTTCTCTCTCTCTCTCTCTCTCTCTCACACACACACACACACACAGTCACACACATTTCCATGCATGCACACCTCAGACTAAAAGTCATGGTCCATCAAAATGCTGTGGTCAACTACATGTGCTGTATTCTGATGGTCCTCTGATACCATCTCTTCTCTTTTAATTCAATACCATCTTTTTAAATATAACACCAACTTGGAACATATGATGGCTGGACTGAGTCAATTAATTCCACAGTTCATCAGTTTTTTACATATACAAATTTATATGATCCTAATTGCAAAACTATGAGGCAGGAATAATTATCATTCCTATTTTACAGAGGATTAAATTGATGTCAGAGATTTTTAAGTAATTTGCTAAAGAGTAGGAAATTAATGACCAAAGGAGAGATGTTAATCCTGATAACATTCTTAATCTCCAGATTCAGAGGCCTCCAGGGGAGACATGGAGAAGCCAGGAGTGTGGAGCTGGAGTAGAGGATTAAAAAGTTAGTGCTCCTACATAGCTGGTGGGAATGCAAACTAATACATCCCCTTTGGAAAGACGTTTGGAGAACACTCAGAGTTTTACATTTTAAATCTGTGTTCTCTGCAGGTACCCTCAGCCTTGCTTTTACATTTTACTAATTTTAACCTTGCACTTTTGTTTCTTAAGCCCTATCAATAAGCCCTGATAACTTATTGATATTTTTGGCTTTTTCAGTTATCCTGTTAAAAACACATTCCTAATTATCAAGTTTATATATATTAAATTATTTCTATACCAAAACAAGTGTATTTGTGTTTTCTCATTGGGCTCTAACTGATACAGGAGACAGGAGGTCTTGTCTATGCAGAATTGAGAATAGCTCACACCACCCCAGTTATCACTGCAAAAGAACAAATCAAGGAGATATATAAACGTGGGTCCACACTTATACTTCTCCTGATAAGAATACACATTTTGCTAACAAAGTGGTACAAAACTGGGCCTAAAATTATGTCTGAAATGTTCATGACATATAAACCAACACTCATGGCTAATTGTGTTAATAAAATAAAAAACAAAATAGCTATTCAATTGTTCCTTCTATTAGCTATCATGACCATAGTGCACAGGAATTATCTGACAATATAGTTAAATATTTAATGTATTTGAATGTGTGCAACTTATGGAGAGTCTCTGGTGGATAGATTTATTAGTTAGGGAGGTAGACATGACTAACTATATATAGGATTAAACTGAGTAAAATATTATAAATTCCACATAGAATCTTTTTATTCCTGATCCTATTGATCATAAGCATAGGCTTTGGGGTCAAGGTACCAGAAGATGTCTTTCTCAGATTTGAGTCTTTTTTTAATCTATAATTAAGAAATAGATATTAGCAACTTCACGGTTTGAATTTATAATTCCTACAGATTTGTATGCTACATTGAAATGTAGGATAGAGCCAGAAAAGCTCTATTGTCATTAATTCTGAACGTCAACCAGTTTTATATCCCAGTTAAACTGAACAGCCCCTGCCTGGACCATTAAGGAAAAGGAGCCAGCTTGGTAACATGGAGCCAATTTTGTAAAAAGACAAGCCAATTTGGAAATAAAATGTCCTTCCTTCTGACTGCATAAGCTTATGAAACCTAGGACTATGTTCTAGTACCAAACTAACCACAGTTTGTGCAAAATATCAACTTCTGATGCTATTTCTAGGATAACTTGGGGATCAGAAGAAGAATATTAATGGCAAACAGGAAGATTGAATTTTAAAAAATTTTGGAGGGCAATTATTGTCTCAGGAGAGGAATGTGCAATTGTGGTCACCATATCGCTCATTTTTAGAAGCCTCCAGGTCATGAAAGAGTATTAAATGCAAGACAACAGACTTCTTAGGGCCTTGGAAATTTGCTGCAGAGAGACTTCTCAGAGATGCTTAGAAAGTGTTCAAAACAGTTTCTTCCCAAGATGATGTTGTGACTTTGATGACACAAAGTTTGGTTAGGTTAAAAGAGAGCTCGACATTTGCAAACCTCATCTTGGGTGAAAGGTTTATGTGCAGAAATGATGTGTGTAAACACATGTAAATGGACGTCTGCGACTGCGTGTATGTGTGTGTGAGTCTTGTCAGGTGCACGTGTGGTCTCCTCCTGCAGGTCCTTTCAGCGACCATGAAAGGCTGCCTTCAATAAATGTTACCACTTTCAATCCACAACTTCAGGATAGCTTCTGACAGTTAATAGTTTTGTTTTTGTTAGTTTTGATAATGGCAGTTAAAGACAAGGAATCTTCAAAGGGAGAAGCAAGGCTGAAAAAAACCCTCAAGCTTAAAACTTAACCAGAGACAGCTGCAGAATGCTAAACTGCAGACAGTGAGTGAGTAATTAAGTTGATGGGCGAATGAGTGGAAGGGTGGAAGAGAATGGTCATCAGGAGTGTGTGGGAAAGAAAGTGGGCCATGAAATTGACAAGGAAAAGGACTGAACTCTGGTGAGTTGGTACAGCAAATACAAACTCTGGGAGAAAGAATATGTGACCAGTAGAGGACCCTCAGGGTTTCAGCTGTTCTGCCTTCTTTTGGAAAGTGTACTATCCAGAGGAAAATCTTATTTTGAGTTTAAATTTTTGACAATTTTGATGTGACCCACAGCATTCAATCAATATACCTATCCTTCAATTTAGCAACTTTAATTGTCTGGAACAGAGTAAATACAAAAAAAAAATGTTACCTACTAGTATTGTTTATTATTTATTATTACAATTTTTTTTTTGTTTTTTTTAGGAAGTGGATGAAGAGAAGGAAAGCGTGCCTGGCAGGGAACTTAGTCTCTTTCAACTGCAGACTTCCTTACCAGTAGGTAGGTTGAAATGTTTCCATGTCCTCTTTTCTACATTTTTTGGAATAAAGTACAAATTTGTTAATAAGGTGTTTAAGTTTACTTTTAATGAGAATTCAGCAGTTCCCCTCAATCTTCATATGCTTTAACTCATCGACTTGATAATGCTCAAACATAAACTGCGTCTCTCCCTATCTTTGGCCATTGTTTCCCTTTGTCGGAGTGTCCTACTGTGCCATTTTATGTATCTGTCAACTTGCTGTTTATCCTCTAAGACATAGCTGTCTTAGTCAGAGATTGTTTAGATGCAATAACAGAGGTCACCGTAAGCTAGATTTTATGACAACTGTGAATGTAATGAGGGGGGCATGTAAGACTGCCAAACAGAACCTAGAGGAAAGAAGTGTAGTCAAGCCTCAGGAAGACTAGTCTGAAATTAGAAAATGGCCTGGAATCAAATCCCCTTTCCTTTCTCTCTCTCTTTGAAGCTAAAATAAATGTCACTCTTCTCTTATCTCTCTTCTCTTCATTATCTGCTTCATTCTTGTCTATCTGGAACTGGGTTCTGTTTTTCCCTGTGCGTGGTAGAAAATAGCTGCTATAGGCTTTGCATCCTTTTAGTATAATTAATAACAGAGTTGCCTGGAATTTTTATTTCCAATTACAATTGGTTTTTGCAAAACAGCCAAATTACTCTAGTTTGGGCAAAGCGTCTACTCCTGTAAGATCAACACTGGTTAGCAGAAGCAAGCTGTTTATTCAAGCATGTCTTCAGCACACCCCCCCCCCCTTTAATAGAGAAGAAAAATATGCAGGTTGCACTCACTGTATGTAGGGAAGGAAGCCTACATTCATCTTCTTTTTAAAGCAGATTTAAACTCCCACCAGGTGAGACTCATTACTCCCCTTAGTGATTCTGTGGAGTTTTCACATCATAATAGTGTTCATTATAAAGAACACACACTCAAAAATCCTCATTAGAATGTGAGCACCTGAAAGGCTAATGGACTGTCTAATTTATCCTTATCTTTACAACACTTAGTAGTGACTGGTCCTCAAGGAGCTCCTTCTTCTAGGAGAAAGCCAAGAATAATTATTTCAATGTAAGGAAATATTTTCTTTTGTTGTTGTTGTTTATTGTTGGGGATTGTAGAGGGTACAGGGAACCAAGTTATACTGATTACATTTGTTAGGTAACGTCCCTCTTAGAACTATATCCTGCTTCCAAGAAGTGTGTCACACAAGATACACTTTTTTTTTAAGGAAATATTTTCTAAGGAAAACTTCTTATAGAAGTTCAGGAGAACAAGAAATCATTTTTTATATGAAGGATCCGGAAATATTCATGAATGAGGTAGTATTTGATTTGTGCTTTGAAGGGTATGTCATTTTTTGTCAGGTAAAGAAGTAAAGAAAAAGGCATTTATAGCTGTGAGAAAACTGAAGTGAAATTGTGAAAGTAGGGAAGAGTAAGAAGTAGGCATGGAATGTAATATGGAGTCCAATAAAATTGTGTGGTTGTTTGGAAATCATAGAAGGGATGAAGGAAAAGTGAAGTGACATGTGATTAATATAAATTTTAAAAGCTTTCACTAAAACATCATTGTGTTTTTGTGTCATATTTTGCAAGGCAACATTAAAGAAAAAGATACATTTAAATACATTAAAATGGAATTAAAGTTCAGGTGAGGATAAAAAAATAATAAACATGTAATTTGGAGTTTGTATTACTTTATTTATTTTTGCCTAGGAAAATATATTTTATAACAGCCTCTTTATTGAAAAAATTCATTAATAAATCAAATTCATTGAATCATCAGATTAAAAATTCATTTTTTTTGCCTTATCATAATGGAAATAAATAAAAATAAGCAAAGGCTACTTATTGAGGGAGTCGGTCACTATCACTTGTTTAGGGGTGACTCAAAGGAATGAGGAAGTTGTAGAGTGAGGAAAAAGAGAAAGCTTTAAGTATACCCTAATTGGAGGGTATTGATACCGGGAAGCTGTAGGTGGGATGACTGTAAGTAGGGCATTGTGTGATTGATTTGGTGAATGTATTTAGATTTATTTGTTTGTTCCTAAATTAGAAGTGGCACAAAAACTGGGGAAACTGTCAGCTATTAATGAAGTCCTGGGTGGGTATTTTGGGTTGCATGTTACAATGTTATTGTTTGGCTTCAGGGACCCTTTACTATGAATACTGATCTGATTTCCTACACATCTGACTTGTATGCAGGAGGTGAACATCCTGAACTAATTACTGTAAATGATGACAGTTGGTTTTCTGGGCTGGGTACTGTAGATTGTGGGTCAGGGTTATATGTATACCTGGTTTTCCATTGTTCATTTATAGGGTCAGTTTCTTATCCACAAAAATAACATGAAATGGTCGAATGGACAAGTGGAATCTTTTTTATCTATGCAGGTCTGTTACAAAATACTACACTCAGCTCTTATTATAAATATGTTCAACAAATTAAATGAACATACAAAAGAGAAACAAGTGACCCTTATGTACTATCCCAAATGTTCCTAGGCTTAAAAATGTATGTGTATAATATTATCATGGTAGCAATAATACTTACTAAATTATCTCCTATCTTCATACTCTTGTGAAGCACTGATTGATAATTATTCTCCAGATGTTTCAATGTTAGATCAATTACCCACAGGCTTCTGGTGCTATTGTTTGCTCCCTTCCAAACAAGTCCATCTTTTTTTGGATCATATTTTCTTGCCTGTTTCTTTCTGTTCCATAGAAAACCCTTCAATTTATATTTAGAATAAATTTCTAAAAAGCCTTTTTTCTTTATTTAGTCAGTCATACCCAGCCAAATGTATATCCCATTTTCTTCTGAAGCTAGAATTTGTGCCCTATATAAATAAAACACTCACCACCAGGTCGGTGTAAAAGAAATAAATGATTCTGTCTTTGTCACTGGGTGAGTGTGTTTATCTGGCCTGTGCAACGTTTGATGCCTTGACAATTCTCTCTTTCTTCAAATACCTTGACTTTGATTTTTAGAATCCTTTGGGTTTTCCTCTTACATATCTATTTCACTTCATCATCCTGAATATGTTGCCTGGATTTTTTCTTTTTCATTTCATTAATTTTCAAGTTCTTGCTTCAGAAGTCTTCTGTTCTTCAACTCATACTCCTTAAATGATCTCCTAGTCAATCTTCAGTGACATTTATTTGCCAATTGCCAAACCTATGTCTCTTACAGTTTGTGTATCTCCAGCCACCTTTTGGGTATATTTCCTGCAGGGTGTAGTAATCTAGGTCATTACTCTTTTGGGGTTTTCACTGAGAGGGGAACAATCCCAAAATGAAGACCCATGTGAAAACCAAAGTATGACACTGGTTGTAGACTACAGATGTTTGATAATGTCTAAATTTGAGAATGTGGCAAAGCTCCCATTTTGTTTTTCCTACTCTTCTGCCAACCTCATCTACTACACACAGACACACACACACACACACACAAACACACGTGCATAGAACTGCATACACACACACACACATACTTCTTACCTTCAGGCTAGAAGAAACATTAGATCTTTCTCATATTCCGTAAAGCAAAGAAAGGTGTATGAGATTCACTAAATTCTCATTTGGGGGCCCACTCTGTTAATTTAATGTAATGTATGTCAAACTCTGTCTAATTTGGCAGACAGGTATTTTTTTTCCCGCACACATGGAGAGATGTTTGAGGAAGAAGAAGTAAAGGAGCAGAATAGTATTATTTTGATACTTATCTTTATTTCAGGGAAAAATGAAGAAGGAGAATTATATTTCTACCAGCATTTTCTAACCAAATGTCTTAAAGAGACTTCAAATTCAACAGACAAAACTTCAGCCTTCATTGTACTGTCCACTGTCAGGCTGCTTTCCCTCCCTTATTTTTCTCTTCATATTTTCTAGTAAGTATTAAAAATAGCAAAGGGAAAATTTACATTCCCTTTTGCAATAAGATCACTTTTTACAAGTGGCAACCTGCTATTTCATGATGCTAGTTAAACTTTGTGTCTGTTATCAGTCTTTTGCTGATGGGATCGTCATGAGTTTGCATTGTAATATCTAAAACTATACCTCTAAATCTTATATCTCATTCTGGCCTGCCTATTTTATTAGAATTCCATTTTTCCACTAGACAGATAATAACCTCTTTATATTAGATAGTTTACAACATATAGATGCTGTGGTTTTGATATGGCTTTTTTGTCCCCAAAAAGCTCATGTTGAAATTTTCTCCTAGCATGGCCTTTGGGAGGTAGGGTTTCACGGGAGGTGCTTGGGTCATGGTGGTGAACTCTTCATGGATAGCTTTGGTTCCATTCTCTCGATTGTGAGTTCTTTTTCTTGTGACAACATTCCTTCAGGAATAGATTAGTTCCCAGGAAAGCAGGTGAGTGTAAAGTGAGGTTCTTCCACCTGTTTGGTCCTCTCTCCTTGCATGTTTCTATTTCCCCTTCACTGTGTAGCAGCAGAACACAAAACTCTTGGTCAGAAGGCAGGGCCATGCCCGTTCACTTCTCAACCTTCAGAACCATGAGCCAAACAATCCTCTTTTCTCTATAGATTACCTTGTCTCAGGTATTATCTTATAGCTCCACAAAATGGACTAATATAACAAGATTGCTCATAAATGTGTTTAAGGTACATATATTTCTTTGAACCATGTAAGATAAATAAATGATATACAGGTCTGTACAACAAAGGAAATATTTGCAAGTATCAGTTAGACTTTAAATACTAGGTTCTTTGTTGAAGACTGAACATAAAAATAGGTTATTTTGAAAGTTCATATGACCTCCTCACACATACAAAAATTATATTCTCTAAGAAGTAAAATTCTTAGAATCTCAAAGAACACAGCAACATCTTCCACAGAAATGCACTGGGTTTTATCACTTATTTTGCTTTTTGTCTCCAATGAAAATGCATTTCAAAATTTAACCATTTAAAGTGTATGCTCTCAATTTTTTCTTCTATCCATATACAGAAGATGGCTTAGACTTTTTCCATGAAAATAGTTTTAATTCTCTTCCACTGCGATAAAGATTATAGGACCTGTAATAAGTTAGAAACTTTCATGAGAGCACTACTAAAAATGTTTTACTATTAAATAGTTTACAAGTACCAACGTACAGGGTATCACCTTTTTGTGTGCTAAAGGAGTAATGACTTTTTCCTTTTATTACCTTATTCTGAGTGTAAGGGACTCAGAATCAAATAATCTTTGTAATGAAGAGGGAAAAATACAAGTTCCCCTCCAATGGCTTTTAATGTTTAACAGAACTCACGCAGGTTTCTTTTGAACTTAAAGATATAGATTAAAAGAAAAGAACTGAAAGAAATACAAAGCAAAATGGTATCCTTAAGTAGCTCCTTTTGCAAAAATGGTCATAAATCTGAAGATCAATTTGGTCTGTTTTAAGCTTCTTTAGTTGTCTCAATACCCTGTAGTTAATTCTAATACTAAAGTTTCCTCCTAATGGAAAGTACTATTCATGCTTAATCTGTTTGTATGTAAATATACAATAATACACAGAAAGAGCTTTTTATCACTTAGAAAGAAATTTAAGACTCCACAAACCGTCTGGCAGGTTGGATTTTACTTTCAAAAAAACTGCCACTGCAGGGTCCCTATCTTGACTAGGAAAGAGAGCCCTGTATAAGGGACCTCTCAGGAACTCATCTAGCTCTCCAAGCTGGATCGGTCTCGGTCATTTCTTTGGTGTCTTGACACCATCTCCATTTGGAGGGCAATATTGCTGCAGTGTCCTGGGATTTTCCTGAAGCAAGCAGTAATAGCTAACATATATTATGCATTTACTCTGTGCCAGCATTGTTACATGTATGTCATTCATTAAATTATTTTGCCCTCAGAAGAAAGAGATACTACAGGTCTACCATTTCCCTGAAATCCTTGGGGGCAGATGTATTTCAAAAACTAGAGTTTTTTAGATTTCAGAAACATAAAACTGTGCAAGTATGGTAGATATATATTACTTCCAGAAGGGTATGGGGTACCACTCTATAATCAAACACACTGTCTTTTCTAAGAGGAACTTATGAACATTCATACTATATGAGAATGTATAACTATAAATAATCCACATCAGATATTATTATTATTTTCTTTTTTGCTAAATGCATTTGCTCTAAACTTTAAAAAAGGTTTTAGTTTTGAACAATTTTGGATTTTATAATTGTGTTTGAGGGAGAATGATATGTATTATTACCTGAATATTATGTATGAGAAAATCAAGATATAAAGATATTAAGTAGCTGGCACAAAATGATATTAACAATGAGTTTGGGAGCTGGAAATTGAACCCAGGCAGTTTGGCTTCTGAATCTCTCTGTTATCTATCCCTATTCTTTAGGCTAGACGAGAAAGAGAAGATAATTTATTAAAATCTTTCTCAATAGTGCAAGAAATTTTTGTTCTTTGTTCCTATAGATAAATTCTTTGCATGAGATATAATTCATAAAAACTTGCTGTTTTTTCTAATGTTGGGATGAGAGCTACCTCTTCATAACCATTCATTCAGCTTAATTTTGTGTTTAGAAGTCACAAATAGTAAATCCATTCTTAAATGATAGTATTTCAAATGTTTAAGGATGTTTCTTCCTAGTTTTCTTTTTTTATTGTCTTTATTAGTAAATCATAGCTGTGTACAATAGTGCAATCAAGGGGTACAATGTGCTGGTTTCACATACAATCTGAACTATTTTCATCAAACTGATTAGCATAGCCTTCTTGGCCTTTTCTCAGTTATTATATGAAGACATTTGTATTCTGCATTTAGTAAGGTTTGCCTGGACCCTTCTAAGATGCACCGTAGGTGTGGCCCCACCAATTTGCTCTAAACTTTAAAAAAGGTACCCCAACCTCCCTCTTCCTAGTTTTCTTTATTTTTTTCTTTCTTTATCTAAACCTTCTCAGTTCAGTCATATATTGCATCCTTTTCTTTTTCATAGGAAGTCTAAATGTCCTCTTCACAAGCATCACAATTTTATTAATGTCCTTTAAAAATACATATTCAATGGGCACAAAGAGATGTAACGGACATTGGAAAGCAAAAGCAGGGGAAAGGATGGGAGGCGATGAGAGGTAAAAACTTATCTATTGGGTACAAAGAACACTATTCGGTCATAGGCACACTAAAAGCCCCAATTTCAGTATAATATAAGGTATCTATGAAACAAAACCATTTTTACTCCCTTGATATTTTTAAACTTAAAAAAGAAAAAAACATATTGATGAGAAGCCAGTAAGCTCACTTGGTTTATTTAAAATAGAATATAGTGGGTGAGTAGGGCGCCAGCCCCATATACCAAGGATGGCAGATTCAAACTTGGCCCTGGCCAAACTGCAACAAAAAAATAGCCAGACGTTGTGGCGGGCACCTGTAGTCCCAGTTACTTGGGAGGCTGAGACAAAACAATTGCCTAAGCCCAGGAGGTGGAGGTTTCTGTGAGTGATGAAGCCATGGCACTCTACCAAGGATGACAAAGTGAGACTCTGTCTCTAAAAAAAAAAAATAGAATATAGTGAGCTATTTATCTCCACCAGCCTTGTGTTATTAGAAACTAATTCATGTGCTAGATTTTTTATTGTCTATATTCTTCTATTGATTTAGATTACATCCATGGTTAACTAATACTCATATAGCACTTTGGAAGAGTAACATCAGAAAGGTGGTAGAATAGGATTTTCTACCCTTATCCCTTCACAGAAATAGCAATTTGAATAACTATCCATATATGAAAAATCTTCACAAGAGCTAAGGAATTCACATGAGAGATTATAGCACTTAAAAATAGCACATACACAAGAAAAATCACATTAAAGAGGGTAGAATGGAAAGTTTCACATTATCTTATCATCCTTTCTCAAACCCAGACAACACATCATAGAGAGAGATATTCTCTACTTGGGGGAAGGAGAGGGAAGTATTATGAACCCCAGTATGAGGCCTGCCCAGATGAACTCCAGGGCTAGGGCACCTACCACAGCCCCAGACCCCAGGCTGGTACTCATAGACCCAACTTTCAGGCCACCCCATGTAGACCTAGGCATCAGGCTGGCATATGTAGACTATTATGTAGGCTGGCCCTGAAGCTCTACTCTCTAGAGTTCTCCCTGTGCCTCCACCACCAGATTGGTCTCTTAAACACAGGCCTAAGTCTAGCCTACAATCCCATATTCCAAAGACCCAGAGGCTAGGTCCACCCAATAGATCCCAGTTCAACTTTCATTGACCAAGATTCTGAGACTTCTTCTGTGTACCCAGGACTCAGGCCTGCTAATTTGGCCAGACCAGCCCCTGCTGATCCATGCTGTAGGCCAGTCCCTATGTTCCCAGACATGGATCCAAGGTCCAACTCCCACTAACATACCTTGGTGCTGATTTGGCCTCTGCAGACCTAGGTGTTAGATGGGCCTCTATGGGCCTAGTACAAAAGCTTAACAATGCAAACTCAGGCATCAGCCAAGCTTTCTAAGAATTCTAGGATAAAGCCCACCACAAACCCAGTCAGAAGGCCCACTAAGAATTTCTGGATGGGGTGATAGGAGAAAATCTTTCTCCACAAAAACCAGTCAGTCTGTAAACAGTGGAAAAGGTTCCTGCTTTTCAAATGTGCAGACACCAATGCAAAGCCACAATGATTATAATTAATCAGGGAAACAGGACATCACCAAAGAAACAAGATAAAATACCAATAGCCAACCCTAAAGAAATAAAGATCCACAAACTCCCTGACAAAGAATTCAACATAATCCTCTTACAGAAGCTTAGTGAAGTACAAGAGAATACAAATAGAAAACCAAGAAAAACAATACATGAACAAAATGAGTTCAAAAATAGAAGCCTTTACACCTATGGTGCATTTTGCAAGGGTACATGTCAGATCTATCAAGAATAGAGTATAAATTTCATAACACAATAATTAAGCAAATGAGGTGAGGGATATTTTAACCAGTACAATGTAAGCATTCCAAATTATATATGAAATGAGCACATTGTAGCCCATAAATGCATTAATGTATACATGATCTACCTCTTTATGATTTAATAAAAAAATCAGAAATTCTGAAGAACACAGAGGTTGAAATTTAAAACTACATAGATAAATTTGATAACAGTCTCAATCAAGCAGAAGAAAGATTTAGTAAGCTCTAAGATAAGTCATCTGAAATTACTTAGAGAAGGAAAAAGATAGATAAAAAGAATGAAGAAAGCCTATATCATTTATGGGACACCATGATGTGGACAAATATATAAGTTATTAAGGCGTAAGAAGCAGTGGGTAAAGGTTATTTAAAGAAATAATGATATATAGCTTCCCAAATATGTATGGAGAGGGAAATGAGCATCCATATTCATGAAGCCCAAATAACCCCAGATGTATTAAATATAAAGAGATATTCATAAAGATACATTATAATCAATTTTTAAAACCCCAAACAAAGAGAATT
Source organism: Arctocebus calabarensis (assembly GCA_963573935.1). Taxonomy (NCBI): domain Eukaryota; kingdom Metazoa; phylum Chordata; class Mammalia; order Primates; family Lorisidae; genus Arctocebus; species Arctocebus calabarensis. The sequence continues at coordinate 4,483 of CAUYON010028897.1, read as the reverse complement.
TTGAAAGCAGCAAGAAAAAAGCAAAAGCAACTTATGACAAAAAGAAAAAAAAGAAAAGAAAAGAAAAAGGGAACTACCATTAAGGCTGACATCAACCTTAAAAAAGATTTACCTTTTTTCATGTGTATAAGGATGGAGCTAGAACATATTCTTCTTAGCAAAGTATCTCAAGAATGGAAGAAAAGGATCCGATGTACTCAGCCCTACTATGAATCAAGTTACAGCTATATGAAAGCTATAACCCAATTATAGCCCAAGAATATGGAGAAAGGGGATAGGGAGGGAAAAGGAGGGTGGAGGATAGGTGGAGGGAGGGTAATTGGTGGACTACACCTAGGGTGCATCTTACAAGGGTACATGTGAAATTTACTAAATGTAGAATACAAATGTCTTAACATAATAACTAAGAAAGTGCCGTGAAGGCTATGTTATCCTGTTCGATGAAAATATTTCAAATTGTATATAAAACCAGGACATTGTACCCCCACAATTGCATTAATGTACACAGCTATGATTTAATTTAAAAAAAAAAAAAGACTGACATCAGATTTCTTAGCAGAAACCTTGCAGGCCAGGAGAAAATGGAATAATATATTCAAAGAACTGAAAGTTAAAAAATCCCTGCCAACTAAGGATAATGTTGGCAAAACTGTTCTTCAGATATGAAAGAGTGATAAATATTTTCCCTAGAAAATAAAAACTGAGAATTCATCATTATTAACCCTGTCTTACAAGAAATGTTAAAGGAATTTCTTCAAGTTAAAAATAAAAGGATACAAACTAAACAACATAAAAAACTTTATTGTAGAGGCGTGAATATAGTCAAATTCAGAATACACTAATTCTGACATGGTGTTTCATAAGGACTTTTAATTTGGGTAGAGAACTAAAAAACAAAAGAATTAAAAATAACTGTAGTTAAAATAATTTGCTAATAGACACACAATATATAAAAGATGTAAATTTGTAACATCAGTAACAAATATGCCGTGGGAGAAGTTAAAGGATAGAGTTTTTTGTATAGTTACTTGTTTGTGGTCTGCCTTCATGACAACAGGATCGTTTTCAGGAAGATTGTTTTGTTCACTGTTATACCCCCACTACACTTAACCCAATGCCTGAATTTACACATTTTGAGTAAATGTTTTTAACTAAATTAATTGAATGCTAAGGTCTACTTAATATCTTCATCATGGCATGGATGAAACTTTTATACAGTTACATGACCAAAGATAGAATCTTAAAGCAAGCCACTGATTATTTTATGGAAGTTGGATGCATAGCCATTAATAATCAACTTCAGTGTTTGGCTTGGTATCATTTTAAATCAAAGACACCTAAAAAAATTTATAATTACCATTTGTTTGAAGTGTTGATCTATTTCTCTCTGACATTTCCCTAATCAATGAATAAAGCAGTAGTATAATAAATATTTTACTATTGCTCCTGAAGGTCCCCACATTTTTCACATTAATAAACCAACATTCAATTTAAGAACTGATTCTAGAAATGCAATGAGGATCAACACAGGATCTGTCATTTCCTGTAGCTACCTAGTACCTTGATTTTTGGAAATTGGAACATTTGCCAATTATCAATCTTCAGTTCTCCTAATATTCTTGATTCCTTTGAATATATGAGAGCTATCCAGAAAGCATCCAGCCATGCAATATGAAAAATAGAGGCTGGATCCCTTTGGACAGCCATAGATGATATATAATGGTCTTTTCCCAGTCTGTTATAAAATTGATCAGGACTTGGATACTCGAACACAGTAAAACTTCATTGTTTTTCTTATCTCATTATCACCTTTGAAGAACTGCCATTGACTTTTGTCTCTTGTTTTGCCCTTGCCAATTCTAGGCCTACTCTGAGTGTTAGAGAAGATACATTTGTGCTTATCTTTTTTTTTTTTTTTCTGTAACCTGTTGATAACCTGTTATTCCTTTTTCACTAACTGAAAGCTTTTTCCTTCTTCTTCCCCTTTTGTTTTTACATAATACTGATAATAACACCTAACATTTGAGAACATTTTACACACACCACATGCTTTTCCTACTTCCCATTTAATCTTCCAAGTGTCCCAAGAGATTCACCCCTTAATTACCCTCATCATCAGAAGGAGGGAATGTTTATCTTGGAAATATGTTTCAATTCACATAGGTCATACCGGACCAGGGCCCGGCTGCCAAAGAAAGTTAATTATAGAAACAGAGGTCAGTTAATTGGCTCTTAATTAGCTCATTTGGGTTCTGATCACTGAAACAGCCAAAATATCCATTACTGTCAACTCTATGTTCTAGTTTGACAGTAAAACTAAATTCACAAGATAAACTATAACAAATATACTAAGGGTGTGAAAAGAATTGGTGCTTGTGGGAGAAAGATTTATTTGCTGTTACTAGCTTAATATTTAATCCAATAAATAAAATATAAAGTGGCCTTTTCTGGGAAGATTGTAAGACTTTGGGGGAAAAAAACAATAAAATATCTCATTCAACATAGCATTCTATTGATACTTAGAAATAAACCAAAACCTTTCCTCTGAAGAAATTTGGATTTAAATTTAAAAGGCTAAGTGTAAAAAGCCACATTTAATGGCATGATGAGAAGAAGTGATTAAAAGCATTTTCTCCCTCAATTCTCCACAGAGACGTTTAGCTTTTTTATCCCCATGATTTGAAGTTCTCGAGGTAAATACTCTTTTTCTCTTTTCTATTCAAGGCATATTGGAAAGACCAGACTTTTATTAAAAAAAAAATCAGAAGAAAGTTTTTTTTCAGTTCTCACAAGTTATTTTGAGGGAGCTAAAGGGGTCAATAGACTTACTTATCCCAAGAAAGCCTGTTTTCATACATGTTTTCTCTAAGGCAATCTGATTCACAGAATAGTGAGGTGAGAAACAAGGCATCCTTCTGTTCCCAAGGCAGATGACAGACTTCCAGCCATACCTAGAAGTAGCATAAGTTCAAAGGTTTATGGAATACTTTCAGGTCAAATAAAAGTGTTCTCCACCAAATGTTTTAAATATTCTTGTCTACAATGTCCAAGTCATTCACTAGTAATTCATTTTCTTACTGTTAAGGAATTTTTTGTGTCTTAGAATGCAACCCGAGAGGCTGCCGTCCATTAGGAGCTATTATAACTCACAAAGGATGAGTTGATCCATCACCTCAGCTTATCAAAGGACAGCTTCTTATCCAAGAAGGGTACATTTCAATGGGACTGGAAACAACTTGGGCACAAGGCTTGGGCACAAGGCGGAAAACAGTGTGGACTTACATTTCTTCACAGGAAAGAGCAGAGTGATCTTATTTATCTAGGTTTATCTTCTTCAGTTGTCAGGGAGCTTTCTCCTTGAAAGAAATGAATTTTCTACTGTTATCAATAATCAGTAATCAGAATTTGGTTTTATTACAAGCAGACTTTCTGATCAATCAGTTGCTATTTCCATTTGATAAAGAGATTGAAGAACTCATCTAGATTTCCCATTTGATCCTGCAATCCCATTACTGGGCATCTATCCAAAAGGAAAAAAAAAAAACCCTTTTATTATAAAGACACTTGTACTAGGCTGTTTACGACAGCCCAATTTGCAATCGCTAAAATGTGGAAACAGCCTGAATGTCCTTCAATCCAGGAATGGATTGGCAAGCTGTGGTATATGTATATCTTTGAATATTATTCAGTCATTAAAAAAAAAAAATAGAGATTTTTGCAGCATTTGTACTAACCTGGATGAAGGTGGAACACATTATTCTTAGTGAAGCATCACAGGAATGGAGAGGTATGAATCCTATGTGTTCAACTTTGATATGAGGACAATTAATGATACGGTGGGGTGGGGGAAGGGGAGAGCAGACAGAGAGGGAGGGAGGGGGTAAGGGCAAGGAAAAGAAGAAAAAAAAGAAAAGAAAATAATTCTCACATAAATTGTATTTAATTTTGACCAAAGTACATTACTTAAACATTAATTTTTAATTCCACTTGTTAATATGTTGTTTAGGATATTGCATCCTCATTTATAAGTGAAATATGTTTGTAATTTCCCCTTTATAATAATATATTTTCTCCAATTTAAATATCAGGTGTATCCAGATTAAGTAGAATGATTTTGAAGTATTTCTTCTTTTTCTTTTGTCCATAAGATTTGGCATGATCTGTTTTTTGAAATTATTTTTTACTTTTATTTATACAATATTAGTTGTCTATTTTTTGAGACTTTGGAAAAATAAATAATAAAAGTTAACTGATGACTCCATACTGAACCACAAGGTCAAAGCATTCTATGATAGACATACTCTTATCTGACAATGTGAATGTTATTTTCTTGGCATTATTATTATTATTATTGCTTAATATTTTGATGCAGCAATTGTCTGATTTCTTTTCTGAATGTATTTAACTTTGTTTATTCTTTATGAAGGTTTTGTTCCTAGTCCTTATCTTAAACATTGTTATTGTTATTAAACTTTAAGCCTTT
>CAUYON010028894.1:0-33448 GCA_963573935.1 Arctocebus calabarensis | reverse complement strand
TTACACTGCTGGTGGGACTGCAAACTGATACAACCTTTTTGGAAGGAAGTATGGAGAACTCTCAAAGAACTCAAGCTAGACCTCCCATTTGATCCTGCAATCCCATTACTAAGCATCTACCCAGAAGGGAAAAAATCCTTGTATCATAAGGACACTTGCACTAGACTGTTTATTGCAGCTCAATTTACAATCGCCAAAATGTGGAAACAATCTAAATGCCACCAATCCAGAAATGGATTAACAAGCTATGGTATATGTACACTATGCAATACTATTCAGCCATTAAAAAAAATGGAAACTTTACAGCCTTTGTATTAACCTGGATGGAAGTGGAACACATTATTCTTAGTAAAGCATCTCAAGAATGGAGAAGCATGAATCCCATGCACTCAAGTTTGATATGAGGACAATTAATGACAATTATTGACACGGTGGGGGTGAAGGAAGGGGAGAGCGGAGAGAGGAAGAATGAGGGAGGGGTGGGGAAAGGAAGAGCAGAAAGAGGGAAGGAGTTAAGGGAGTGGGGTCTTGGGGTCTTGGGGTCTTGGTGTGTGCCATACCTTTTGGGGGCAAAACACGATTGTAAGAGGGACTTTTCCCAATAAATGCAACCAGTGTAACATGGTTTCTTGTACCCTCAATGAATCCCCAACAATAAAAAAAATATATACATAACACACGCACACACACATTTATTTATATATATATATATATATATGCACATACATATAGAAAGAGGTAGCACATGCCTGTAATCCTACTCACTTGGGAGGCTGAGGCAAGAGGATTGTTTGAACCCAGGAGTTTGAGGTTGCTGTGAGTCATGACACCACTATATTCTAGACAGGGAAGTAGAGCAAGACTTTGTTGGGAAAAAAAAGTCATTTCAATCTGAGTGTCTTAACAATAAACATTATTATTATTATTTTGGAGACAGAGTCTCACTTTGTTGCCCTCAGTAAAGTGCTGTGGCATCACAGCTCATAGCAACCTCCAGCTCTCAGGCTTAGGCGATTCTCTTGCCTTTTGAGTAACTAGGACTACAGGTACCCACCACAACGCCTGGCTGATAAACATTATTAATCTATATTTAAAATACAAAAAACTATTTTTTGAGAAAGATAATAGGAGAATCACTTTATATATTTTAACAATTTTTTTCCAAGAAAGAGAGGTAGACAATGGTATTTGCAGGAACATTACTGTATAGTCAGTTATCTAAACTTTAATCTAGTTCTACACAAGTTACTTCCTCTTGTTAGCTTCTGGGTTTTGTTGTATAAAATGGAAATGATGGTAATAGTGTCTTCTCAGGTTTGCTGGGAGGATCAAATAAGGTAACACATATGGAAAGTTCAAGGACGGTGCCTTATACAGTCTAGACTCTCATGTTAGTTTCCTTCCCTTTTTTGTTCAGGCAAGGGTGCTCGTAGGAGGAATGTCAGTGACAAATGATGGCAATTTGTAATAAGACTATGGAGAATGTTTTCTTTTTAGATTCATGTTTTATTCATCTGGATTTGTGGGATAAACGTGTCCAACCTTTTCCTCTGCCCCTTTACTTCCTTAGTCTATTGCTGTTTCCTTCCTTCCCGCTGACTCCAAGTCTTTTCATCTTTGCTTGCATTATAATTTTCCCCACACTCACTATGGTCTATCACTCAGTACCTTTTACTTCTTTCTTCTTTACAGTATTTATCACAAATGCAATGAAAAAGTAATTGTGTTGTTTAGTCTTTAATATCTTCACCTCTGCTAGATTTTAAAACCCCAAATAGTGACCGTGTTGTTTCATTCACAGTGATTACTGCAGGATCAAGTGTGGTACCTGGCCCATAGTATCACAGTGTTTAATTAGTATTTGCAAAATCAGTGACTGACCTGAAGATTTCACTAGTAGATTTTTAAGCAGGGAGTTAGAGGGATGCCCGCACAATCAGGATGGAGTAGGACTCTGTTTGGTGGTCCCCTCAAGGTAATTTTCCAGGTATCAACTGTATCTCAAAGAGGAACTACTGATTTTCATTAATGAAGCTGATAGATAGGAGGAGCCTGTTAGTCAAACTAGGGCCATGAACTCTCCATTTAAATCGTAGAATATAAAGATTTGAAAGTGATTGATGCTGAACTAGAAATACGAGTATTATTTAGGGTACTGGAGCCAAGTTCAGTTGTTGACTTAGTTGGGGAAAGTTAAAGCTTTAGCTGTTACACTGAGTTATTTCTCTTGTTTATATGAGTAATGAACTTGACATAGCATATTCATTCCTCTGCCTGCCCCCCATCCTTTTCTTTCTTCCTTTAAATAAATAGACTCTTAGTAGTTCTGCCTCTTGTTTTCTTCTAGCATGTATTTGCCAGTGAGATTTATCTATGGATGTGTACATGTAGATATCGATCAATGGATAGGCATCTGTCTTATCCATCTATACATTCCTATATATCTATTTCTCGTGTGTCACATATTGAGAATGTAAGTGAACGTATATCTTAAGGTATTATATATGTATGTACATATTTCATCAATGTTTAATTTAAAATATTTTACTAAATTTTCTAGATGGGTTGTTTGAATATCATGTGAAGGGTGAGACCCTCTCTTATTTTAATCACATAATAATTTGTTTTTTCCTCTTTTTTGCTCTAAGAAGCTGTTGCTTTGCTATAATTCTTAGAGCAGGATCTAATACTTTTCAAGTGGCCAAACTTGTTCACATTAGTTTAAGTTCCCAGATATCTCATTTTGTTTTCTCTGAAAAACAGACTGCTGATCTCTGGGCTCTCGACTGCAAACGTGCATTTTCTCAAATTGTGAGGGTAACATCTCCTGGGTCACTGAAGGCACATATGGGAAAATTGAAGAAAATTCATTTTTCTTTTTCTCGAGTTCTAAATAAGTTTGCTCTGAAACTAAAGTGTCCCTTGGCTAGTATACACAGGTAGAGCTATTACAGAATTGAGATGCTAGCAAAACATATTGGTAGGCCCTAATATACTGTGTCAACTATTCTGAAGGCCCAAATACATGCACCTGGAGGAGTATGGATTAATTTTTGCTTTAGCACTCAAGGGGTTTTGTCATTGGCTTTACTTTGTGTGTCTCCTATTGGGAAGCTGAGATAATACAGCACATTCCATGCATGTACTCTAAGGCTCTATCTCAGAAGTTTGGTGGGGAGGGAATTGTGGCAAATTTTTCTTCTCACTTTCTCAATTTTTATTTTAAGTTCTTTTCATTGCTCAGGCTTACTTTGGCTCTCTCAGATGGAAGTGATTGAATAGCCAAAATGTCTATGTTTCCTTGGATTTTGTTATCTAATTTTCCTAAAATTGCGTGTGCCTCTATGTGTTTCTGCATGAAACTATAAACACAGAACCACGAAAGGCCAGCTGGCAGGCAAGGTTCCCCCTCCCCAGCTCATCATATAAGCGGCTGCTCCTCTTTTTCTTGTCTAACTCCGTAGAATGCATCCTGCCAAGATCTTCCACATAGTGGCACAGAAAACCGTGACTAATAAGCCTTTGATTACTGTGATTTCTTTGAAGACAGGAAAAGAATGCTTTGACTTCTTAGAACCAGATCTGTCCAAGCAATATTATTTGGCAACATAAAAGTTATTGGAGAAGGTAGATGAATATATATTTTGATTTTGAAATATATTCACAATATATGATTGAGTGGAAAAGGATGTTATAGTGGACGCATGATTTTATTTTTATCCAAAGAGAGGGAAATTATTTATGTATGAATCTCTGTGTGCCTGTGTCCATGCACATAATCGATGTAAATGTATTTTAAGGCTAACATCAGTTATCTCTGGAGATGGTGTTTGGTTTTGGATGTTCCTATAAAAAATTGTATAGTAAAGGTAGATAATGATGAAGGTAATCTTTTGTAAGTGCTCATTATAATTTGGGCATTGGTAATGTCTTATCTGACTTGTTTCATATCTTAGAATATTTAATATTATAAATATTTTAGCAAGAAATAAGGAATAGTTAATTAAAGCAATGAAGAACATTTATGTCGCAAATAAGGGCTACCTTTTTCTTCTCCCCTCCCTTTTCAACCATACTAAAAGTAAGGTGTTAGACACTCGATATGTAATTTGAGAAATGGCATTAACATTCATTTTCATGAAGATTCAAAGTCTTCTCTGTTTTCTTGTATTTCAGAAGACCTCTTCATAGACTCCATTGATAGATGCAACATATCATGGCTCTTAGTATAAATTCAGATGTGATATGCAGGATCCTGTCACTTCAGTCACACTAGGTCCATCCCACAGATAATTTGCTGCTGTTGAATTAAAGATCAGGTTCAAGGATATGACTTTGACCATGAAAATTTAGAATTTAGAAACCATCATATTGCCAAAGAGGTAGCTCTTTGGCATTCTGTGGTCTCCAGTTCAGTGGTTTGAGCAGTTGAGGAAGCTTCTTAACTGACTTAGTTTCTACCCATTATTAGGAAACAATTGCCCTTCTATGCTACCTAAATTTTTAAAAGTTGAATCTAATTTGTCTCCTTATAAACTCATATATTGTTGATCTAGTTATACTAGATCTGTTTTTCAAAAAAAAAAATTGACCTAACTTCTTCTGATATGTTAGATAATCCTAATGAGTGTAAGAATCATCAGCAGAATAAATGCCATCTCTGGGAAAAGTAGCATGTGAGTTTCCCAGTATTCCTTGGTTTGGCATACACTCTCCATGTCAGCAAAGGATCCCATGTTCTTACTCTGAAAAGGATAAATATTTGTATTTGTATGTATGTCTGTGAGCCAACCACATGGTGCACTAAGAACTATACTGATTTTTGTGAAATATTGTTCTTTCTTCAGAAATTTTGTAATATATCCCAGGTTTTTGAATATTTGTTAAAATTATTACTGTAAGGTAATATTGGAGCCTTTATCTCTGGCTTAAGCTAGAGGCGAAGTATATAATGATTGATCTAATATTATATAATGAAAAATATCTGAGTATTAATTTTCTAGAAATTATCCCTAATAACATGAAAATCAATGAAAATTAGTTCTACATACACATCCCAATATCTAAAGGACTACCAGATGTATCTGTACCTCAGTATTGGAGATAGGACAAAGCTAATATTTCTAGGTTTATTCTCATTAATTCTGCTACCTCAGCCCCTCAAGTTGTATCCTTTTCTTGTGTTCTCTGCCTTAGAGACTAGGCTATCAATTTTATCCCCTTTCCTCCAAAAAACCCCAGGAATCTTGGAATCATTCTTAATTCTATTCTTTCCATTGCAACTTCCACAATCAACCAATCACGATTTCCTGTTGATTTTTTGCTTAAATATTCTGAATCAGTTAAAAATAACAGGTAGTCTGTGAACGTAATTGTAGTAACTGGTTTTTTTATTGTGGTCATTTAATTTGAGCACGAGTCATAGTTTGGTTGTGACAATTTTGAGAATACTGAAGAGGCAAATGTGTAAATATTATTCTACCTCTTCATATCCTGAAACATTCTCAGAGATTTCAATGAACTTCTATAATTTGAATTTATGGTTCCCTTTGTGCTACTCAAAGCTTTTAGAACTTTTCTTTGTCCTGTTTTTTATCAAGTAATGAGGTTATTTTCACTCTCAAAGTGGAATGTAACGCAACTATGTCTCCATTGAGTTACCTTAGGAGCTTCCACATTTTGTAACTTCTTCGTCACATTTTACTAGAAGGGATAGACTTGAAAGTCTATTACAGTAAGTATTTTTTTCTCTTCTGTTTGAAAAATTTTTATTAACCGAAGAATTAATGCCTGGGTGACTTGACTTTTTAAAATGAAATTAGAAGTAATCTTTTAATTTAGACTTTTGAGAGTGCTTAAATAATTATAAGGCTTACCTAGGATTCTTTTAAAATAGATATTCTTTATATTGTGTTCACTGCACAGAATTTGATAACTGAAATATATTGTTACATTTAGGAATAAGGTACCAAGATTTTGTGTTGTTTTTCTTTCTGGCATTGCTGAAAGATTTAAGTTTGTTAAAGGGGAGCAAAATCATAGCTGAATTTTCAGCAGTCTCTATGAGAGCTTAAGGGATAGAAAAACTAGTGACTGGCAGTTTCCATGGCAACAATGGAATTTTCAGGCTAGAAAGATGTGTAGGATACACCAACAAAAGTGCCAGAAATTGGTCTCCATGACGACAGCAGTGTGAATGGGGAAATGTATGCTCATGAGATTTTATTTTAAAAGTCTATTGGATTATTTTAGAAGAAAAATCCTTGCCAAATCATTCTTTTCTATTCTTTACTTTTTTAAAAAGACATAGTAAGAGATTTCATTTGTTCCAATATTTTTGAGAAAGTAACATTTTTAAATACTTGTATTACAAAAGAGGTGGTTGACTCACAAATACCTCCTTTGATACCATTTCTGAAATTAGTTTGCATGTTTTTCAAATATACTTACTTTTAAATTTCAGCATTCATTTCTGGGAGCAATACCTCCAAATGTGAAAATAACTCCAGAATTATTTAAACTTTCTAATGTTTCTGAACATAAATCAGGCACCAGAATGCACAATGCATTAATGTTCTGCTCCTGATGTATCAGAAGACAGGATTTACTACAGCAGTCATGGAATGAAAGAATACTCAAAGCTAATTACTGCTCGAGTTCTTCCTATGGTTCGATTTGTAATAGCTTTTGGTTAATTTTTCTTGTTGATGTGTTTTGAAAAACTTTAATTTATCATAAGCCCTAGGGAAATGAACTGTGCCTTTAGTGTTTTGTGTGAGTAACTAAGGACGCATATGCTATAGGAAGGATCGACTGATCATAGAAATAAACACTGGCCTTGTGCCCAAGGTTTAAAATAATTTGTGAACACATTTCGTTTTAGTTTTATGGGCAGATGGTTGTGTAATTATTTATTAAGACCTGCTTGGTAAGACTGTGTTAGTGAGGAAGTGAAAAATTTACAAAACTGTAAGCAAGGGTTTAGGAAGAGCAAGAAAGGGCTGGTATCAGCTGAGAGCAGTTAGAACTCGTAGGCTGTATGCGAATAGGGGAAGAAACAGGGCGATCCCAGACCCTGAAGGTGTGGCTGTGGAGGATGGCCACTTACCGTTTGCTACCACCTGTAGAGGGACACAGATGGCTAACCTGGAGAAGCCTAGACCAGCAGGAGCCGAGGGGAGAGATGCCCTAATCTTGTCTTTACCATGTCTGTTTCCTACTGATGTCTCCCGTTGACTGAACCCAAAAGGAACCAGAGGGCAAAGATGCAAATAGATGTAGTCCCTAAGGATCCCTTTACAAGGGCGTGGGAAAAGAAGGGTGGAAAATGGATCTAGAAGGGCAAACACAAGGTATTCAGCACCGCCAGAAAGGATACGTCTCAAGATGTCAAGAAAGAAAGTTAGTGTGATTTAAAAACATCACATACATGTATGTGTACATATGCATATATGTGTATTAGTTTAGGTTAATCATGATGTAAATATTGGTGTAAACTGTTAGAGAAATAATTCCTTTTATAGTCTATTTAAAAAAATTGTATGTTATTCATATGGAAGTATTAATGAAAATCTTTTTAAAATAATGAGGTCTACTTCCTCATTATTGATACTCATTAATCCAGCGTCTACCTGCAGCATGCAAAATTGCTTTACGCTTATACAAAGTAAGGGAAATATCAATCGTTTAGTCTTCTTTTCTGTATACTAGTGTCACAGTCCTGAAAAGGATTACCAGTATATTATGTATTATATAAATGACCAGAGAAGGTGTTTGGACCATTTCTGGGAGTGATAATGCCTGTGCTTACTTCTGAGTAAAGGTGAAGAAGGGAGTGTGAAACATCGTTCTGGCCTTGGAGAGCTAACCATTTATTTGAGAAAGAAGATTTTACAGTTGAGAGAGTAAATGATGTTAAGGGCAATATGTGATAACATGCAAAAGAATGCCATTATAGATAGAAAAGTTCTGCCAAACAAGAAGAATAAAAATACCACTCATTTGCAGTTTCATCTGATACTCTTGCAGGGTCTACATGAGGCAAATTTTCTGTTAGTTCTGTATATAGCCTTATGTTTGTGGACTTAATTTGTTTTTTTCTTTGGTTGTTCAACTGTAAACATTACTATACTTGGAGTAAGAAGACATGAATTCTAACTCGGTTTTACTATTTTTCTAAAGGTGTGCACTTTGATTTTAACGTTTTAGTGTCTCCACTTTCTTATTTGTAAATTGTGAACTCAGAATGAAATAATGAATGGAAAAGTCTTTCACATGCAGCTGGCGTGCTGTGAATCCTGTGGCTGGGGTAGATCCTGTCCTTTTATTTATTATTTAAGCACTTAGGTTTTGCATGGCGGGTTGGAGAAGTAACCATTTCAAAAGTTTAAGATTTTCCTTTTATGGCTGCATAAACTGAAGTCTTGAGAAACTAAATCAGCTGTATAAGGCCATACAGCCAATAATGCCAGAAGTGGAATTCAAAACACAGTGTGACGCTGAAGCCACATTCTTATCCACTACTACAATTTCAAATACTTTACTGAGTTGTGTTCAGTGATGCTCTTATTTACCCATCCATTTGTTCGCTCAACCTTGCAAAGACCACAGTTTTCTGGAGTTGTTACTTTCTTTCCTCTCTCCCCAGGCTGTCAGCTCTCTGAGGGAAGTTCTGAGCCTTGAGGAGGTTCTCAAAAACCATAGAATCCCTCACTCCACATTTACCAAACCAAAGCACTTCTCTAGGCAATGGGGGCAAATAAGAAGGACAAGGAGAGAATATTTAAGATTCCCTTGTCCAAGGAGGGGGTAGAGGAATGAGCAGGTGGGGGGGGGGATGGGAGGTTCATGGTATACGGCACACCTCTTGGGGCCGGGACACAATTATAACAGGGACTTTATCTAACAAATGCAATCAGTGTAACCTAATTCTTTGTACTCTCAATGAATCCCAAACAATGCAAAGGGAGAAAAAATAATATACAATAAAAACAATTCCCATGCCCAAAACTAAAGCCACCCCCAATATTAAGAGTATATAGTATAGTGAAGCATAGGGGCTCTGAGATATACCCACATTCAAATCTTAATTTGCTTATTTATTGAGTGGATTTGACTTCCCTGAACCTCAGTTTTCTTACCCGTAAGTGTGGTTCATGGTGGCTACATCATTGTGCTGTTACGAGCAACTTGTGTGCTGCCAACTATTAATATTCAATCTGTGGTACCTAGTAATAAGAATACTTTAGTGTCATCTGACTTTTAAAATTCAGATATTTTTCAGGTTTATACTTGGCAATCATCTAGAGATCTGCTTAATCACTGTTTGAAAGTATAAAATGACCCATGTGGCCTTATCCAGTCACTGGAAAGGCTGTGTCCTGACTTGATCATACTTAAGGCACCTTACTTGCCATTGGACTCTCTGGCCCCCAGAGATGCACCCATGTGCTCTCGCCTACCTCTGATGCTGACTCTATTTCCCCATGCCTGGGGTAAATCTTCTTCCCTGTTCTTCCAATATGAATGTTATTAGTCTCTTAAGATTTAAATTCTATTTGCTTCTTAAAAAATCTTCTCTAACCTCTAGCATTTATTATTGTCTGAATGTTCTAGGTCTACCACGTAATGTTACACTCTATGCCAGCTGAGGTCCTTTGCTGTCATGTCACATGGATGAAGCTTAAGGGCAGTCATGATGTCTTATGTTTGTTCAGTACAGTCACGGCCGAGCCATCATTCAATCTAAGACTGCCACTCTTGAATGTCTCAGCTTGTGTTTATAATACCCTTCCAGTGGGTAAGGGAGTAGTTCCAGCTCTTCATTTTTATATACTCTACTCCCCCCTACCTATAGCCAATCTTCCAAAAAATGCTTTAAGCAACTCTGAGTCAAGATGCTGAGTGCTTCAGGAATCTTCTTGGCCCGAAGTGAGGGGACTGTCTTCTCTCTAGCAGGTCCTAATTTTATAATGTAGGTAAAGATTTAGAAACTGAAGAGACACAACTCAGGAAAAGTGAACTTTTTTAGTAAAGTCACTTTCATTTTCTGGGTAAGATAATATGGCACATATCTGACTATTATTCAATATTCCTTGATTTGCTCTCTGCTGATGAAGTTTCTTTCCCTGGGAGGACTTCTCTCACCCTAAAAGAAGTGGATTATGGAGATGGATGACGTCCATATGACGCTGTGGATCTCAGTTGGTTACTGATTTTCCAAAGTCAAGATGACCTGCTACCCTCCTTAGTTAATGAAATGATTGACCAAGTGAAATTAAATATACATTTTTTCACTCTCAGTTGTGGTGCTGAGATTTGGGCTTTCTCATCCTCTAACTCAGTGGTTCTCAACTTGAGTCCTTTGGGAGTCGAACGACCCTTTCACAGGGGTCGCCTAAATATATCCTACATATCAGATATTTACATTATGATTCATAACAGTAGCAAAATTACAGTTATGAAGTAGCAATGAAAATAATGTTATGGTTGGGGGGTCACCGCAACATAAGGAACTGTATTAAAGGGTTGCAGCATTAGGAAAGTTGAGAACCACTACTGTAACTGGTAATATTACAAAATCACAAGCTCATAATTTCTCACAACATAGGACAAGATTTAAAGTATTTACAGGTCATTTTCATGTCACTGTTTCCTCTTCATTTTATGCCTTGTATAGATTATCTTTTAGGACTGAAATGGCTTATATTTTGCTGTACCAAGTTCAAAGAACATCAATCACATTTTATCAGCATATCTTTTCCAAGATGGAAGGATTTCCTCATGCAAATAGTCAGGAAGACCACTTTACATTGAGGACAAATTACTATCTAACATCTCCAGTATTAAAAGGGACTCTAGCAATTTTAATCAGATTTGTGTTTCTTGAAATTCCGTATGTGCACTGTCAGAAAGTCATTGATAGGCTCTGCCTTGTATCCCACCATCTCCCAATCTTAAAATTAGATGAAAATAGAATCAGAGATCAAGGAATGAACACATGACAACATGCAGTGTTTAAGAAAGAGAACCGTGCGTACACAGGAGAGTTATTTGAATATGCGTGGGAGTGAATGATGCCCTAACTCTATGGCTTCTCCTGACATGTTTTTAAACATCAGTACAGGAAGTTTGACTGTGTGAGCTCCTTCTCAGGTAGATCATCAAGGCTTTGGGGTCAGACCATGCCTGATTCACAAATGTATACATATGCTATGATTTGCAATAAATAGAGGCTGATCAAGTATTTATTTGAGTTTTTAAAAAATTGAACTGTGGGGCAGCGCCTGTGGCTCTGGCCCCATATGCCAGAGGTGTCTGGTTCAAACCCAACCCTGACCAAAAACTGAAAAAAAAAAAAAAATTGAACTCTCGGAAAGAAAGAAAATGCTTTCAACCAGCAATTCCCAACTGAGTGTTCATGAGAACACTAGAACGGTGACTTTCAACTGGTGTGCTATGAGAGGATTATAGGTGGGCCCTGATAGTTTTTGAAGGTCGTTAGTTATTTCTGAAAGACGTTCACAGCACAGTGAATACATTCTTTCTTTTACTCCTTTTTTTTTTTTTTGATCAACATAATTGACAAGTGCTATGGAAGTTGAACTATAGCTTCAAGTGTGCCAGGAGATAAAAAAAAGGTCGAAAAACATTGCTCTAAAAGCTGTTGCATCATTCAGAGCCCACACCAAATCAACTAAGTGGGTGAGGCTATTTTAGATATTTTTAAAAACCTTCCGAAGTGATTCTAATCTGTAACCAGAAGGAAGAATCGCTGTTCTGATAGTGGTGCCAGAAATTAGCTATTATTTATTTACCATGACAGAAAACCCCCAAGCTGACATCACAATGTCTGACATATTGCAGCAATCAACAAATATTGAGAATCTATGGGACTTTTAATATTTTTAAAATCAGATAAATTATGTTTATTTTGTATTATAGTTCTCCTTTGGGTCATCAGGTTTAATAAGACACGTTAATAATTATGTTGGAGAGGTAAGACAGCTACTATTTTTAAAACATTTTTAGGTTTTAGTAATAAAATGTTATAAAAATATATGATTAATATGACCTGTTTATAATTAGTTGATGGGGATTACTAAAAACGAGGTTGAGAGAGATGAATTGGGAAAACAACTAACCATTTTTTGTAAAATGTGATAAGGCATATATTAAAATAGAAGAGTACTGTAGCATTCAAAGAAGATATGGTTGCTAGCTTTCTTTAATGGAATTTCTCCAGAAAAAGCTATCAAATCATTAACTCTTCAAGACCTTTATCTACATGATTTGAATTAAGATAGAACCAAAGTAAATATTCATAAGTTACATCACAAATTGGTGACATTAGAATTGGGGCACCAAATAACTTTCTAATAAGTGCTGAATTGAATTAGAATTAGATATTGATTGGGCTAATGCATGACAATGAAAAAGAGTGGACATTTTCATACACTGAGAGTGAGTGGTGTGTGAAAGAAATATACTGAGATTACAGAACAAAAAGTCCACGTTTATATTATTTTATAAATCTATTAAATTTCCAGAAAACAGTAGTGTTATTATTATATTAAGTATAGCTGGGAGGAAGTTGATATTACTACATTATGGGTAGCTTTTTGGAAGTAAGGAAACAGAGGAATAAAGATTTAAACAAACCTTTTGTATCATGAATCTTTTTAAAAATTTATGCTAATTAAAGTAATAGTTTTGTAATTCATACAGGTACACAAGTATATTGTGTTTTGTTAAACAGAGGCACTAATTCAAGCCAATTTAAAAATTTTACACTTATATTTTATGATCAAAGTTTTTTACTAAATATTAAAGTCCTTTTGAGCAACAATTCTATGCACCATTTTTATAATACAATGATCTTTCTGGCCAAGTTCTGTGTAGTGCTACCCACAATGAGTGGACGTTAAACCTCAAAGACTAACTAACTCCTTTGCATAAATGAAACCTAGAGTTTTATTTTATAAAGTCTAATTAAGCTAGAATACATAGTTATCTGTCCTTAGCAATGTTAATTAGTGAAAAATTATACTCTGTTCAACCTAGTTCATCACATGTGTTATCAAATTCTGCCATTTCATGTATTTATATATGAACAGCACTTAGCAATTATAGTAGTTATTTCTTGTAGGAAAATAACTGGGGGTAATTTCCAGAAGGAATAATAAGTTTATGGAGAATGGCATAAAAGAACGCTCTGGCCAGCAGCTTTTCTCTCTCTTCTTGTTGACATCCTTGGACTGCGATGATCTTTGCTAGTTGACGATTGTGGGCAGGTGTGATAATGGATGTAACTCTCCTTACTGTACAATTACTGCTGGACATCCATCAGAGGTTAAATACAATGTCTGAAAGAATAATGAAAAACAGATGTTCCCATTGCAAGTGATTTTGGAGAGAGAATTGAATGTAGATAAAATGCCAATTAATCAATTGACTATGTTGAAGGATTGTGAAGCAGTGAAAATGAATGTAACTTTCATGAACCTAGAAACCATTATTTTATTCCAGAAAAATTGATAGAATTTAAAGTATCGTTCCAAGCAATGCTCTTCTATATTTTTTATCTGCCTAAGACCTACTTACACAAGGCACCTTCATTTTGTTATGCATCATAAAGATACAATTAAACATTTATATTTTCCTAATATTATTAATGTGCCACTTTAGGTGTTTTACTTAAATTGAAATAAGATTAAGTATTATATAATAAGAAAACAGAAATAAGACTGCTATAATGTAATTATAAATTTCTGTGATGCAAAATGGGGGTAATACTGATTTTTGCTTCTTAAAAATTTGTGCTTTTTTAGAACTTAAATCTGCAAATTCATAGTCCATGGCAGTTCTGATTGTGTTCTCACTAGACTTCTAAGAAGGAAGATACAAATAAAAATTATATCTGTATTTCAGAGATAGTCATACACTCTATATAATTATTATACATAATATATCTAATATAAAGGCTGGACTTACTTGGTTGTATCCAAACAAATTTAAATTTTAAATAGCAAACAATTTACTAAAAAGTTTTACTTAAATTTGAAGCCATTAATGTATTGTTAAAAATATATTTTAATTGTTTGAATAATGATAACATAGAAACATCTCCAAAGGGGGTGGCAAGAAGAAGTGCCTCAGAGTGAAAAGTCAGGGAAGAATGAAGCTGAAGTCCTTTGCGTCCTCAGAACCTGGTATTTTGCCTGTGACTTATTGAGTTTTCTGTTAGTGATTGTTGACTGAATAGCATTCCCATTTTGTCAGAATCAGGAAAATCATAGCAAAGGATTTCAGTGTCTTGGAATGGCTCTAACTATAGCAGTATCAGACTACAAACATTACAGTTGAAGCTGCAGCAACACTTTGCAAAAGAAGTTTCTCAAGTGGTTGTACCAATTTATGAAGTGATCGTATCAGCAGTATGTGTAAGTTCTAGTCACTCCACATTCTTGCCAACAGTTGATATTTTCAGTTCTTTTCGATTTAGCATTTGATTATGTGTATAGTGACATCTTATTGTGATTTTTTTTTATTTTTATTTTTTTTTTTGAGACAGAGCCTCAAGCTGTCATCCTGGAGAGAGTGCTGTGGCATCACAGCTCACAGCAACCTCCAATTCCTGGGCTCAAGCGAGTCTCTTGCCTCTGCCTCCCAAGTAGCTGGGACCACGGGCACCTGCCACAACGCCTGGCCATTTTTTGGTTGCAGCCACCATTGCTGTTTGGCGGGCCCGGGCTGGATTTGAACCCGCCAGCTCAGGTGCCCATTGAGCCACAGGCGCCGAGCCGGGTTAGGTCTTCTTAATGTTGAGATATTTCATTATACAGTTTTAAACAATTGCATTCCTTAATGTCTTCATTCATCTCATCAGAGGTCTTCCAAGTATTAGGAAGTTTTCAAGCTTATAGTGGCAGATATGATTTTACAAAATTCTAATTTTCACTTGAAAGCTAGAATTTTATTATTGGCAACACATACTGTTAGTTGTTTTCCTTGAAGTAATAGTCTCACTTAGTTACATTTTTTGACACGATCAATTGCACAAATGCTTTTGGGCAACCAGATCCCATGGACAGCCATTGCATTCAGGTTTGCAGCAGAAGTGCTTTATGTGTACTTGGCCACACATATACTTAATGGTCAAGATTTAATAAAACTATAATTTTTACTGTTTCATTAAGGATATTCTAAACTGAAATTGACATTATTTTGGGGATGAGTGCAGGACAAAGAAAATTCCAACCACTGGTGCAATTTGGTGCCACTGCCTTTATTTATTATAAGGCGCCAACATTTTATCCACCATTGCTTTTTACCAAATATCCATAAAGTGACATGTAACTATCATTATAAAAGAATTTTTTTTTTTTTGAGACAGAGCCTCAAGCTGTCACCCTGGATAGAGTGCTATGGCATCACAGCTCACAGCAACCTCTAATTCCTGGGCTAAAGTGAGTCTCTTGCCTCCGCCTCCCAAGTAGCTGGGACTACAGGTGCCTGCCACAACACCCCGCCATTTTTTTTTTTTTTTTTGGTTGCAGCTATCTTTGTTGTTTGGCAGGCCTGGGCTGGATTCGAACCCGCCAGCTCAGGTGTACATGGCTGGTGCCTTAGTCTGTTGAGCCACAGGCACCGAACCATTATAAAAGATTTTTAACCTCACAGACTCTCTGAAAGATTCTCAGGGAACCCTCCCCATACCTCTACCCCCAAAGTTTGGGGACCAGGTTTTGAGAACTACTGATATGTGATATCCAGATTCTTTGTTTATGTATGGAAGAAAATAAACTTATACAAAGCCAGTTTACAATTATTACATTGTTGGAAGCTGCTATAAATTAGTCAACTACTTTGTTACTTAAGAACATCTGTTACAGTTATCATATACAATTGTAGTCCTTAACTTAGGGCTTAAATGATATAATCACAGAATCTGCTCTTTGTTTCAAAATCTGTATCCTCCAAAAAGAGTTAGTACTCCATAGACAACATGGAGGTCCCTATGTGTTCTTCTGATGTGTTTTTCCTGCTTGCTCCGACGCTTGGGAGTTCATCTTGGTGTTACAGGTATATCGAGGCTTTTTCTTAAATAACTTAAGGTTTCCCTTGGGTTTTCCTTTGGCAGAGCTGGTATACCTCCTTCCAGGAGCCACCTGGACAGCTAGGATTATTAAAGAGGGTAGTAAGCTAATTTCTTGGGAATAAGTGGACTAGGAATCTGGAGACTGGATTGTAGTTGTTCCTCAACTCACTTTGTGACCTTAAATCACTCACTATTTGAACTTCTCTCAAATTCCTTATTTGTAAAATGAAAAGGGCCGGGCCAAATGATACCTGAAGTTCTTTTCAATGCTATGTTACTGTAGCAATTGTACCAGGAGAATTGCACTGCAGCCAGGTCGCACAGCATGTGAAAATATATAATGTACATTATAGAATGAGGGATGAGTGACTTGGTCAACAAAACAAATGAGAAGGTTGGTGCCTCTGGCTCAGTAAGCAGTATGGGGCACTGGCCCCATATACTGAGGGTGGCAGGTTCGAACCCGGCTTCAGCCAAACTGCAACAAAAAAATAGCCAGACATTGTGGCAGGTGCCTGTAGTCCCAGCTACTCAGGAGGCTAAGGCAAGAGAATCGCCTAGGCCCAGGAGTTGTAGGTTGCTGTGAGCTGTGACCCTATGGCACTCTACTGAGGGTGATAAAGTGAGACTCTGTCTCTAAAAAAAAAAAGAATGAGAAGGGTGATTCAACAGTATGTAGCCAAAATGATGATAGTTGTGATAGCCCTAGTTTTCTCTTCAATTAAAAAGATGGCTTGGCTCAGTGCCTGTGGCTCAAGCAGCTAAGGCGCCAGCCACATACACCTGAGCTGGAGAGTTCAAATCCAGCCCGGGCCTGCCAAACAACAATGATGGCTGCAACCAAAAAATAGCTGGGCGTTGTGGCGGGCACGTGTAGTCCCAGCTACTTGTGAGGTGGAGGCAGGAGAATCACTTGAGCCCAGGAGTTGGAGGTTGCTGTGAGCTATGATGCCAAGGCACTCTACTCAGGGGGACAGCTTGAGGCTCTGTCTCAAATAAATAAATAAATAAATAAATAACAAGATGGCTTGCTTTTTTAAAAATTTTGACAGCAATGCATGTCCATTATTGGAAACTTGAAAAACAATGACAAGGAAAAGAAAATATTAAAAATATATATAGTCCATCTATCCAGAAGAGTCAATTATTAATAGCTTCCAAAATCTCATCTATGTACAGATTTTTTTGCAAATATGAGATTACTATGCCTATTATTATTTTCATTTTATTTATTTTTTTAGAGACAGAGTCTCACTTTTTGTCACCATTGGTAGAGTACCGTGGCATCACAGCTCACAGCAACCTCCAGCTCTTGGGCTTAGGTGATTCTCTTGCCTCAGCCTCCTGAATGGCTGGGACTGCAGGTGCCCACCACAATGCCCAGCTATTTTTGTGTTGCAGTTTGGCCAGGCCTGGATTTGAACCCACCACCCTTGGTATATGGGGCCAGCACCCTACTCACTGAGCCATATGCGCCACCCCCTATTATTATTTTTAATATTTAAACATCCTTCCATAGTCTATAAAATAGTCCTTTTGGGGATATATGCAATCGGACTAATCCATACCTTGGATCCACACTATGTCAGCTGTTTCCAGTTTCTTGCTGCAAGTAACAGTGTTTAGATAAATATTCTTATTGTCTTTTTCCAAATCCTTAATTATTATTTCCTTAGTATAAACTGTTTGAAATGAAATTTGTACATCAAAGAGCATGCATATCTTTCAGGCCTCTGGTACTTATTATCCTATTCTCCAAAATTGGTTTCTCTTTTACCAGCTGAGTATGTAAATACTAGATTCTTACACCCTTGACATCACTGACCATTTTAATATTTTTTATTCTTACCAGTTTGATAAGTGGAAAATTCTCTTACTATGATTTGCATTTCCTTACATTTTTTAAAGAGTTTATTTAGTGAATATAATTCTTCAATAAAAATTTAGGACTTGGCCGGATGCAGTGACTCAATGCCTGTGATCCTAGCACTCTGGGATGCTGAGGCAGGTAGACTGCCTGAGCTCACTGGTTCCAGACCAGCCTGAGCAAGAGCAAGACCCATCTCTAAAAAAAATAGCAGGGCATTGTGATGGGCGCCTATAGTCCCAGCTACTTAGGAGGGTGAGGCAAGAGAATCACTCAAGCCCAGGAGTTTGATGTTGCTGTGAGCTATGACGCCAGGGCACCCTACCAAGAGCGACAAAGTGAAACTGTCTCAAAAAAAAAAAACAAAAACACACAACTTGTGGTCCAGAAACCAAAATCACTATCTGTTTTCTGTTGTGAAAATTTATTCATATGAAAAATCTTAGAAAGTCAGAAAAATTCAATTACAATTATTCTTAAATTGAACAATTTTCTTACATGTCTGACTATAATAAAGTTGAAATTGTTTCCCTAAATCTAGTATGTATGACTTCCAAAATATTAGAACAGCAGTGCTGATGGGGAAAAAAGTACAATAAGGAAAGGATTTTAGGCTTGGTGCCTGTAGCTCAGCAGCTAGGGCACCAGCCACTTACACCAAAACTGATGGATTTGAACCCAGCTTGGCCTACCAAACAACAATGACAACTACAACCACAAAATAGCTGGCTCTTGTGGCTACTGCCATGTAATCTCAGCTCCGTGGGAGGTTGAAGCAAGAGAATTGTTTAAACCCAAGAGTTTGAGATTGCTGTGAGCTGTGACACTGCGGCACTCTACCCAGGGCAACAAAGTAAGACTCTCAAAAAAAAAGGATTTTAAGTTACACCAATCAAAACTTAGACCATGATTATTGTATTAATTAAAATCCATTAAAAATGGATTTTAAAAATTATAGGAGGGGCTCGGCTCCTGTGGCTCACGTGGCTAGGGCACCAGCCACATACACCTGAGCTCGCGAGTTCGAATCCAGCCCAGGGCCTCTGAACAACAATGACAGCTGCAACCAAAAAAAAAAAAAAAAAATAGCCGAGCGTTGTGGCGAGCGCCTATAGTCCCAGCTACTTGGGAGGCAGAGGCAGGAGAATCACTTGAGCCGAGGAGTTGGAGGATGCTGTAAGCTGTGATGCCACAGCACCCTACCCAGGGTGACAGCTTGAGGCACTGTCTCAAAAAAAAAAAAAAAAAGTTATAGGAGGATTTGTTCTTGTTGTTGTTATCTTTTTTTTTTTTTTTTTTGAGACAGAGCCTTAAGCTGTCACCCTGGGTAGAGTGAGGTAGAGTGGGTAGAGTGCTGCATCACAGCTCACAGCAACCTCCAACTCCTGGGCTTAAGCGATTCAGTTTGGCCTCAGTCTCCCAAGTAGCTGGGACTACCATCACCCACCACAACGCCCAGCTATTTTTTGGTTGTAGTTGTCATTGTTGTTTGGCAGGCCTGGGCTGGATTTGAACTTGCCAGCTCTGGTATATGCAGCTGGCACCTTAGCTGTTTGAGCTACAGGCGCTGAGCCATCTTTTTTTTTTTTTTTTTTTTTTTGACAGTCTTGGTAGAGTACAGTGGCATCATGGCTCACAGCAACTTCAAATTCTTGGACTCAAGCAATTCTCTTGCCTCAGCCTCCTGTGAGCTCATTCAGTCTACCTGCCTCGGCATCCCAGAGTGCTAGGATTATAGGTATGAGCCACCACTCCTGGTTGTTGTTCCTTTAACCCTGATTTTGGTTAGAAATATCCTGGTTCTTTCTCAAACTTAGAGATTATTACCTCTTTGGGTAAGCACAGAACTTCTTGGGGAAAAGTACCCAGATTAGACATGAGGAACCAAGGAAACTGATGTTTATTGAGCATATACATATGTATACACACACATATATATACATACATATATATATCTGGATCCAGACTTCTATAGTCTAATCTATAATGCTACATATCATTTGTAATGCAGAGCTTGGTGCATATATGTATGTATGTATATATGTGTGTGTATATGTACACATATGCATGCATGTATGTATGTATATATGTGCACATATATGTATACTCACACATATATACATACGTGTGTATAGGTATATGTGTCAACCTTTACCTTACGAAGGACGTGTAGCATTATAGACTATACAAGTCTGGATCCAGATTGCATAAATTTGAATGCTAGCTTAGCCACTGACTACCACTGTAATCTTTGGCTAAGATACTTCTCTGTGTCTGTTTCCTCATTGATAAATTGGGAATTGGGAATTGATTGACTGATTTCTTCATTCATCAAAAGTGTCAGATAGTATTCTAGGTTTGGGGATGCAACAATGAATAAAGCAGGCAAAAATCTTTGTGTTGATGGAACTTACATTCTGTGTGTGTGTATGTGTTTACTTTTTTCTCCTTTTTTATTTAAGTGGATTTAAGGGATACATGTGGTTTTTTTGTAACATAGATGAATTGCATAGTAGAGAAGTCTAGGCTTTTAATTTACTTGTCACTCGAATAGTATACATTGTATCCAACAGGTTATTTTTCATTCCATAGCCTTATCCCACTCTCCCCCCTTCTGAGCCCCCAGAGTCCATTAAGTCACTGTATAGGACCATGAATACCCATTGCTTAAATTACTTAGCTCCCACTTGTAAGTGACAGCATGCAATATTTGATTTTTTGTTGCTGGATTACTTCACTTAGAATAATGCTCTCCAGTGACATCCAAGTTGCTGCAAGAGACATTATTTCATTCTTTTTTTTTTTTTTTTTTTTTTTGGTAGTTTGGCGGGGCCAGGTTTGAACGTGCCACCCTCAGTATATGGGGCCCGCACCCTACTCGCTGAGCCACAGGCCACCGCCCCATTATTTTATTCTTATAGATGGCTAAGTAGCATTCACATTTTCTTTATCTATTCACTAAGGCTGGTTCCGTATCTTTGCAGTTGTGCATTGTCCTGTAGTAAGCATGCAAGTGTCTTTTTTATAAAATGATTTTTTTTCCCTTTGAGTAGATCCCGAATAGTGGGATTGGTGGATCAAATGGTAGGTCTGCCTACTTTTAGTTCCTTGATAAATCACCATACTATTTCGTAGGGAGTCAGCCCCCACACAACCTGTGAATGTCTCCTGAAGTCCTTTGATGTGGGTACCAGGCTGTCTCATAAAGCCCCCAGTACAATGTTTTCTTTTTAGAGGCTCATGTCCTCTCCCATTCTCCTACATATCTGACCCTGATCACACAACCTTTCGTACAATCATTCCATTATAATATCAATCTAACTCTATTCTCATAACCCTAACTTGTTCACTCACATTATTTTCCAGAGGTTGTAGTAATTTACATTTCCACCAACAATGAATAAGCATTCCCCTTTCACCATATCCATATCAGCATCTGTTGTTTTTTGACTTTTTCAGAAGGACCATTCTAACAAGTGAGATGCTATCTCGTTTAATTTGCATTTACCTGATGATTAGTGATGGTGAGTATTTTTTCATGTTTTTGGCCATTCTGTATCTTCTTTTGAAAATTCTTTGTCTTTTTTTTCTTTTTGGAGACAGAGTCTCATTCTAGATAGACTCTCAGAGCATCATAGGTTACAGCAACCTCAAACCCTTGCGCTCCAGCAATCGTCAGCCTCCCATGTAGCTGAGACTTCAGGCACAGACCATTGTTCCTGGCTAGTTTTTCTATTTTTAGTAGAGAGGGTGATTCTGTCTTGCTCTGGCTGGTCTCAAATTCCTGAGCTCAGGCGTTCTACTGGCTTTGGTTTTCCAGAGTATTAGGATTGATTATAGGCATGAGCCACCGTTCCCAGTGCTTTTGTCCACTTTTTTCTTTCTTTTTTTTTTTTTTTGTAGAGACAGAGTCTCACTTTATCACCCTAGGTAGAGTGCCATGGCGTCACACAGATTACAGCAACCTCCAACTCCTGGGCTTAGGCAGTTCTCTTGTCTCAGCCTCCCAAGTAGCTGGGACCACAGGTGCCTACCACAATGCCCGGCTATTTTTCTGTTTTGCAGTTCAGCCAAGGCCCTATTTAAAGCTGCCACCTTCAGTATATGGGGCCCGTGCCCTACTCGATGAGCCATAGGCGCGGCCCTTTTGTCCACTTTTTAATGGAGTTGTTTTTCTCTTGCAACAAAAAAATAACCAGGCCTTGTGTCAGGTGCCTATAGTCCCAGCTACTTGGGAGGCTAAGGCAAGAGAATTGCTTAAGCCCAAGAGTTTGAGGTTGCTGTGAGCTGTGATGCAATGGCACTCTACCAAGGGTGACATAATGAGACGCTGTCCCTCCCCCCCAAAAAATCAATCACTTCCTTGATGCCTTTAATAAATACTCAGGCCACGGAGTTAACTCTGGAGCTCGCAGAAGTTTTTCCCTTCCTGTTGTCTGAATGAAGTTGAAGCAATATTCGTCATATTCCCTGGCGTCTTCCACACTTTCCCCAGTGGTCTCTTGAGGGTTTTTATCCAGAATCATGTGTACATTAACCATGTCTAGAATATTCACAGTTGGGCGGTGGCTGTGGCTCATCGAGTAGGGCACCTGCCCCATATACCAAAGGTGGCGGGTTCAAACCTAGCCTCAGCCAAACTGCAAAACAGAAAAATAGCCAGGCATTGTGGCAGGCACCTGTGGTCCCAGCTACTGGGGAAGCTGAGGCAAGAGAATCGCCTAAGCCCAGGAGTTGGAGGTTGCTGTGAGCTGTGTGACGCCACGGCACTCTACCAAGGATGGATGATAAAGTGAGACTCTGTCTCTACAAAAAAAAAAAAAAAAAATGAAAGAAAGAAAAATAAAATAGTATATTCACAGTTAACTCATTCATGTTCTGCATGACACAGATCATTAATATCTCAAGACTCTGCCTCTGTGGAATCTTGAAGGACGCCAAATGCTTTAGTATATATGGTAGCAGAGTTGTCTGCTTGGCTTTATCTCTGCCAAGCCAATGCGGGGCTGCAATTGACTTCAAGGTTATATCATCAATTTTGTAAAGAATGCAATTTCGAGCCCTCTCTGATTGTCTGATTATTCCCACAATGACGATCTGGGAAACTAAAATTCCTCTGTGGGTCTTCTCTGGAGCTGCACTTCCCTCAGATGGTTGGTCCACAGCTACTGCTGGCCCAACCCTCAGCAGAGATGCTCCCACAGCTTCCAGGTTCCCTCTTACTCATCTTAAGGATAGCTGAAGAAAAGGAGGTGGCGTTTGGTCACTTCAGGAAGCTCACAGACTGACTTGATGGGAGCTCCACATGCTGAGGACTTGATGTTGCAACCAGCTCAGGCCACCCGTGTAACCAATCATCTACCAGACTGCAGCTACCTCCAGCCAATCCGGGCCTGTCAGGTCCTCACCTGATCCCATAATTCTTCAGGGCATGCTAATGATTGCTACATGTCTGTTTTTTATGAGAAGGTATCACCATGTAACCCTCAGTAGAGTGCGGTGGCATCACAGCTCACAGCAACTTCAAACTTACTTAAACTGTTCTCTTGCCTCAGCCTCTGGAGTAGCTGGGACTACCACAACGCCCAGCTATTTTTTGATCGCGGTTGTCATCGTTTAGCAGGCTGGAGCTGAACTAGAACCTGCCAGCCTCAGTGTGTGTGGCTGGCACCCTAACCACTGTGCTACAAGCAACGAGCCGTGGTCCCTATATGTTAAAAGTCCCACGTGTAATTTTAAGCCTTTCTTGCCAAATTCATAAAAATGCATTTTTACTAGTCCCACCCCATTTATTTCCGAATGCTTCAACTTCTTAAGTCTGAAAGGAATAAAATCACAAAGCCCAAATACTTAGTTTCAGAAATAAATTTATCTGAGTACATAACTAGATTTCCAGGTAAACATGGATATTTAACTCTTGGCTATATATTTTATATAATAGAAAAAGCATTAAATAGGGGTGGCGCCTGTGGTTCAGTGGGTAGGGCGCCGGCGCCATATACCTCGGGTGGTGGGTTCAAACTGGGCCCCAGCAAAACTGCAACAAAAATAATAGCCGGACGTTGTGGCCGGCGCCTGTAGTCCCAGCTACTCGGGAGGCTGAGGCAAGAGAATTGCTTAAGTCCAAGAGCTGGAGGTTGCTATGAGCAATGTGACGCGATAGCACTCTACTGAGGGCGATAAAGTGAGACTCGGTCTATTAAAAAAAAAAAAAGGAAAGAAAGAAAAGGCATTAAATAATAAAATAATGTTCATATTCCTAAAATTGCACATTATCAGAGACAAAAATAAAGTATCTTTAAAAAAAGAAAAATAAATAAGTAATAGTCTTCTGGTAGTTCCATAATTTCAGGTCTTATATTTTAAGTCTTTAATTTTGAGTTGCCTGTTGAATGTAGAGTGGAATAAGGGTCTAATTTCATTCTTTTACATATGGATATCCAGTTTTCCCAGCACCATTTGCTGGAAAGACTGTCCTTTTGTTCATTGTGTGTTCCTAGAATCTTTGTCAAAAATCAGTTAGCCTGGCTTGGCGCCCATAGGGCAGTGGTTACGGCGCCAGGCATGGACACTGAGGCTGGCAAGTTCGAACACAGCCCAGGCCAGCTAAACAATAACAACTGCAACAAAAAATAGACAGTCGTGGCAGGTGCCTGTAGTCCCAGCTATTTGGGAGGCTGAGGCAAGAGGATCACTTAAGCCCAAAATTTTGAGGTTGCTGTGAGCTGTGACGCCACTGCACTTTACCAAGAGTGACAAAGTGAGACTCTGTTTTCAAAAAAAAAAAAGTCACCCTGTGGACTCTGGAAAGCGGAGTTGTCTGAGCTCACCTGTTCCAGACCAGCTTGAGCTAGAGTGAGACCTTGTCTCTAAAAGTAGCCGGGCGTTGTGATGAGTTTCTGTACTCCCAGCTACTCAGGAGGGCGAGGCAAAGGGATCGCTTAAGCCCAAGAGTTTGAGGTTGCTATGAGCTAAGATACCATAGCACTCTACCAAAGGCTGCAAAGTGAGACTGTCTCAAAAAAAATCAATGGTAAATGTGTAAATTTATTTTAATTTTTTTTTTTTTTTTTTTTTTTTTAGACACAGTCGCACTATGTCGCCCTCGAGAGTACTCTACTCTCGGTAGAGTGCCATGTGTAATAACTTATAGCAACCTCAAATTCTTGGGCTTAACCAATTCTCTTGCCTCAGTCTCCCAAGCAGCTAAGACTACAGGAACCCACCACAACGCCCAGCTATGTTTTTGTTGTAGTTGTCATTGTTGTTTAGGAGGCCCTGGTCGGTTTGAACCCACCAGCCGGGCCAGCACACTGACCACTGAACTACCGGGCACCAAGCGAATGCGTGAATTTATTTCTGGGCTTTCTAGTCTGTTCCATTGATCTGTGTGTCTGTTTTTATGCTAGCACCATCCTGCTTTGATTATTTGGAATATATTTTGAAGTCAGGTAGTATAGTATTTTAAGCTTTGTTCTCATTGCTTGGAATTGCTTAGGCCAATTGGAGTCTTTTGTGGTTTCCTATAAATTTTAGGATTTTTTTTTTTCCTGTTTCCATGAAGAATGTCATTGGAATTTTGGTAGGAATTGCATTAATCTGTAGATCACCTCATACTTTTTCAAAAACATATAAGCAGTCACAATTCACAATTGTTGCTTGTAAAAATAATAAACACTTATGATTAGACCAGTCTTTTTTTTTTTCCCCTGAGACAGAGTCTCACTCTGTTGTACTGGGTAGAGTGCCCTGGCATCATTGTAGCATGAACCAGTCTTTGGTTTTTTGTTTGTTTATTGTTGGGATTCATTGAGGGTACAAAAAAACAAGTTACATTGAGTGCTTATGGCATCACAGCTCACAGCAACCTCTAGTTCCTGGGCTCAAGTGAGTCTCTTGCCTCCACCTCCCAAGTAGCTGGGACTACAGGCGCCCGCCACAACGCCCGGCCATTTTTTGGTTGCAGCCATCATTGTTTGGTGTGCCCCAGCTGGCTCAGTGAGTAGGGTGCCGGTCCCATATACCAAAGGTGGCAGGTTCAAACCTGGCCCCAGCCAACTGCAACAAAAAATAGCCAGGTGATGTGGCGGACACCTGTAGTCCCAGCTACTCTGGAGGCTGAGGTAAGAGAATCGCCTAAGCCCAGGAGTTGGAGGTTGCTGTGAGCTGTGTGATGCCATGGCACTGTACTGAGGGTGATAAAGTGAGACTCTATCTCTACAAAAAAAAAAAAGAAAAAAGCAAACTAGTCATTAGCCAGGCCTTGGATGAGGATCTAGGCATTATCATCATACAATAAAACATCCATGTGTAAATAAGACAAGCCTAAATATTAAAAAATGTACTGAAAGAGGAGTATTAAATGTATTGAGTGAGTATATTAAATATAGTCATTTTCCTGAGTAATGTACTAAGTACTTCAATTCTGGAAAGTATGCCCCAAACACCAATTAAATGTGCCAAAAGCAATTTTTTCATGTTTCTAGGGAAAAATAAAAGTGGAATGTCTTTTTGGAGTTGTGGCTTCCCATGTATGTGGATAGGTCCTTTACTAATTATTAAAGAACTCTTTGGGTGGTGCCTATGGCTCAGTGGTAGGGCACCAGCCCCATATATTGAGCATGGTGGGTTCGAACCTGGCCCTAGCCAAACTGCATCCGAAAAAAAGAACTCCTTGATTTCATTTGTGAAGCAGCAATTAATTTTAGATGCTCTCTGGTCTCAGGTGGCTTTACTTAAGCCAAGGATAGAATTTAAGAAATCTAGGGGGTCACCGTAACATGAGGAACTGTATTAAAGGGTCATGGCATTAGGAAAGTTAAGAACCACTGACTTATAGCAACCTCCAACTCTTGGGCTCAAGCAATTCTCTTGCCTTAGCCTCCTGAATAGCTTGGTCTACAGGTGCCCACCACAACACCTGGTTTTTTTCGTTTGTTTTTTTGTTTAGAGATGGAGGGGTCTCACTCTTGCTCAGGCTGGTCTCAAACTCCTGAGCTCAGGCAATCCACCCGCCTCCTCCTTCCAGAGTGCTACGATTACAGATGTGAGCCACCTGCACCCGGCCTTCTAGGGCATAAATATTATAAATAATTCTAGCATTATACACTTTTTCATATGTCCCTAAGTAGTTTCTTTTTATTATTTTTTATTTTCATTCATATTTCTTGGAAAAGACACTTGAGTCCTTTTTCATTTGTTTGTAATGAAATTTGGAAACAAGCACTTATTTCCATTATATTATAAAATTTAAAATAAAATTACCTTTTTCATTTTTTAAAATGGATCTTGAACATTTTTAGAAAGAGATAATGGTAAATCATTATTTTTATTATTATTTTTTCTTTCTTTGGTAATCATTATTTATCGTAGGGAAACCTTTATGCTGTTATAAAATTAGTTCTAGGGTTTTTCCCATTT
The DNA here is from genome assembly GCA_963573935.1 of Arctocebus calabarensis. Taxonomy (NCBI): domain Eukaryota; kingdom Metazoa; phylum Chordata; class Mammalia; order Primates; family Lorisidae; genus Arctocebus; species Arctocebus calabarensis. The sequence continues at coordinate 6,062 of CAUYON010028894.1, read as the reverse complement.
TTTTATTTGTATATATTGATGGGGTACAAGTGCAGTTTTGTTATATTGATATATTAAATCGTGGTGAAATCTGGGTCTTCAGTGCATCCATTACTGAAGCAACACACATCGTACCCACCACACAACCTCCCTTGTTCTACTTTTAATTCTCACTTATAGAGGAAATTGTACACATTGAGTTTACATGTGGTACCGTTTCCTAAATAATATATTTTTATTATGTAAGGCCAAGATTAGAACATTAAATTTACACTGGTCATTCTAATTCATCAATTTTTTATTGTTGTTCTAGCTCCTCTAGACTACCAGGTCCTCAAATTTAAATGCTACTTTTCTTGGTACAAAAAAGGGACTATTCAATGAAAGACAACTGATAATACTTATGGCTTTTTCAGATGCTAGAGGCTGCTCAGAAAAAAAGGCTAGAATGTCACCATGTTGAGAGTAGTTATTCTCTCTTCTCAAAATATTTGTAGTTGAGCTCATAGCATATATTTTTTCTGCATGGCTATTTGCAGGAAGTGTACTGTGCTACCTTGGCAAGAGAACTTTGAGAGCTCACTGTTTTCATAGTGTTTTTCTAGTGCTCCTAAACAATTTCTGCCCAATCTAAAAAATTACTTTCCTATACCAGCAGGTGGAAGCAAGAGCAGTCAAATTGTAGTACTTTGCTTTTCAAGTATGCTGGCATGTTGTGAAAATTATCTATGTGATTCCTAGTATCTTTATGATGTATCTCTTACTTAATTACTTTTCTTCAACAACTCTATTGTTGTTTTAGCACTTTGTATTGATTGGTTTATCACTTGCCTTATGTACTTGGTATCTTGAACTGAACTTAGTGATCATTTTAAGGGAAGACTAATTTAGATTTTTATCACTTGTCTATACTCATTGATTGAGCAATTAAAACACATATGCTTTGTGCTAAACGCACTCTTCTACGTTTGCCAAGAAATACAAAAATTATTACAACGTGGACCATATTCCCAAAGAGTTTACATTCTAATGGAATTTTTTTTTTTTTTGAGACACAGTCACAATATATCGTCCTCAGTAAAGTGCTGTGATGTTACAGCTCACAACAACCTCAAACCCTTGGGCTTAAGTGATTTTCTTGCCTCAGCCTCCTAAGTAGCTGGGACTACAGGTGCCTGCCACAATGCCCAGTTATTTTTTTATTGTAATTGTCATTGTTGTTTAGCTGGCCCGGGCAGGGTTTGAACCTGCCACCCTTAGTGCATGTGGCTGGCGCCATAACCACTGTGCTACGGGTGCTAAGCCTCTAGTGGAATTTAAAGAAAACATTTTCATTCCTCCCCTGACCTGGGGGAGCAGATCAGTCTTGATTAGCCTTGCTGGTATATTTCCAGCCAAGCTCTAGCTGGCATTGGGTAGTAATGTGATGCAGTATTCACATAGATTTTAATTCCATCAACAAATATTTACTGAGCACCACAGACTACATAGGGGCTTAATTTATAAACATATATTTCTTTCTTTACAGATAAAAGGCCAAAACAATCAAGAGAAATGGGTTTTTTGTTATTTTACAATACAGATTATATACAACAAGTACCATATAGTAACAATTAACATACAGGTCCTAAAACATTGAACTTCAAGAATTTTCAGTTAAATGTAGCTAATATGGGCTTGGCACCTGTGGCTCAACAGGCTAAGGCGCCAGCCACATACACCTGAGCTGGCGAGTTTGAATCCAGCTTGGGCCCACCAAACAACAATGACAACTGCAACCAAAATATGGGCAGCCGTGGGGGCGCCTGTAGTCCCAGCTACTTGGGAGGCGGAGGCAGGAGACTCGCTTGAGCCCAGAAATTGGAGGTTGCTGTGACTGCGATGCCACAGCACTCTACCCAGGGCGACAGCTTGAAGCTCTGTCTCAAAAAAAAAAAAAGTAGCTAATGTGGGCTTGGCGCCTATGGCTCAAGTGACTAAGGTGCCAGCCACATACACCTGAGCTAACGTTTTCAAATCCAGCCCAGGCCAGCCAAGCAGCAATGACAGCTGCAACCAAAAAAAAAAAATTAGCCAGGGGTTGTGGCAGGCACATGTAGTCCCAGCTACTTGGGAGGCCAAGGTAGGATACTCACTTGAGCCCAGGAGTTGGAGGTTGCTGTGAGCTGAGATGCCCGGGCACTTTACCCAGGGTGACAACTTGAGGCTCTGTCTCAAAAAAAAAGAAAAAGTAGCTAACGTGAGTAACATTTCCTGGAATACATTTAGTAGACTTTCCACAAATGTTTGTTGAAATAAAAGTGTGACAATCTAGGTCAATTCTGTTAGCTATTTTTTAATGTCCGCTAATTATTGTTATTTTATACAAATGGTAGAAAGAGGAGAATCAAATTCTAAGGTTATTTATATGTGTATGTATGTATAGAATGAAAGATAGAGAAGAACCCCATAATTATAGAAAACAGAAAATAAAGGCTCCAAAATTTCTTGCAAGATGTAGCAGCCACAAACACTTAGTGCTGTCTTTAAGACATAAAGTACTTTTCAGTACTTTATAATACTATCATTTTAGTACTTTTTCGTAGGTAGGCCAGGAGCCGTGGCTCATGCCTGTAATCCTAACATTCTGGGAAGTGAGGCAGGTGGATTGCTTGAGCTCAGGATTTCAAAACCAGTCGAGCTTGAGTGAGACCACCATCTCTTCTAAAAATAGAAAAATCAGCTGTGCATTGTGACAGGGAGGGAAGAGGATCGCCTGAGCCCAGGAGTTTGAGATTGCTGTGAGCTATGATGTCAGAGTACTTTATACCAAAGACAACAAAGTGAAACTCTCAAAAAAAAAAACTCGTGCATACAAAAATTCCAATCCAGTTAATGGATTTGGTTTCCGTTATCAGCTTGGTTATGAAAATCAGTGAGAAGATACAGCCTGGTCTAACCTATTTTAGCCCCACCACCCATCCCGCAACACTCCATTAAATCCCTATACCCACAATACCCAGACAATTATCTGGAAAAACTCAGCCAGCTTGGAAGACACATCCTCACTGACATCTTTCCTAGATTCCCTAAGGTAGAGTTATTTGAGCTGTCTTCCTCCTACCTCATTACTTTATTCATCTAGAACTTACTACCTGATATTCTAATCTGTCTGTCTCTATGTCTCTTCCTTACAAGAGCAGTAACTATTGTTTTTTTGTTTTTTTTTTTTTTATGGAGACAAAATCTCACCTTGTTGTCTTCAGTAGAGTGCTGTTGTGTCACAGCTCACAGCAACCTCAAACTCTTGGGCTTAAGTGATCCTCCCATGTAGTTAGGGCTGCAGGTGCCCACCACAACGCCCAGCTATTTTTAGAAACTAAATCTCTCTCTAGCTCAGGCTGGTCTTGAACCCATGAGCTCAGGCAGTCCACCTGCCTCGTCCTCCCAGAGTGCTAGGATTATAGGCATGACTGGCCAAAGCCTCTATTTTAAGAAAGGAGGTCTCCTTCTGGCTCAGGCTGTTCTCGAATTCGTGAGCTCAGGCAAGCTACCACCTGGGCCTCCCATGTGCTAGGATTACAGGTGAGACCCACCAGACGCAGTATGTCTTATTTATCTTTGTAACCACAGTAAATATTTGCTCAGTGATATGAGTGAATCAATTGATTTATTTCATGATAAATTCCTTTATAATTAGCCTTTTTTTTTTTTTTATAATACAGGCTGCATCGTAGGCATAATTCCGTATGGTGGGAACAAGTCAGTATCTCCTATCAAGACATCACAGGGAATAAAGAACCAGCATTTGTCGCGTAGAAAGTTTTCTTAGAAAACTTAAGATGAACTTTATCAATATGAAATGTAGATTATTTGTTTGCTTGAGTACTTTAAGAAACAATTTGTGTATCGCCCTTCAGGTAGCAAAAGAAAAAAAGAGAAAAAGACTTTGGAGGCTACTTCCTGGGAGTGTACTTTTTCAAGTGGTTTATCAATTACCTAAGAATGGTTAATTAAAGGGCTTTGGAAAAGAATGAGACCTGGGTGCAAAGTGCAACCATCCAGGTTGACCCAGTTTGAGATGCTTTACTGTTTAGAAATCAGTGACTAAAATCTGTCCACGCCTACCTGGCCTGTTTTTCAGAGCTGGATGGAAGCTAAAAAAGGGCAGTCCTCATCAGCTCTTGCAGCAATCCTTCAGGGAGTGGCATAGATAACAAATCAGACTTAGGATGTAAGCATTGGGCTTCAACTTGCCTTATTCTCTCTCCATTAAAAGCAGGATGAAAGATTAGGGAGGTGGAATTGGTGAGAAATTTGATGTTTTCCTTTTCTAGGATGTAGTTGCGACATCAGGATAGCATAGTGAAGACTACAGGCTCCAAGGGCAGTTCCGGGTTTGAATCCCAGCTGCACACCTGCCTGCTGTATGACCTTGAGCAGCCAACTTTACCTCACTGTACCTAATAAAACTGGGTTAATACCTGCCTCTTGCCTTGTTGAAAGGATTAAATAAGAAAATGCATTGAAACTCTTGGTGAAATGCCTGGCACAGTAATAGTTTTTAAAAAGTGTTAGGGTTGGGCAGCACCTGTGGCTCAATGAGTAGGGCGCCAGCCCCACATACTGAGGGTGGCAGGTTCAAACCCAGCCCCGGCCAAACTGCAACAAAAAAGAGCCGGGTGTTGTGGCAGGCACTTGGAGTTAGGAGTGAGCTTCCCGAGTTAGAAGTGAGACTACTGGGGACGCTGAAGCAAGAGAATTGCCTAAGCCCGTGAGCTGTGACGCGACAGCACTCTACGAGGGCAACAAAATGAGACACTGACTCTAAAAAAAAAAAAAAAAATGTTAGGGTTGATGATATACACTTGTCGTGTGTGCAAGTTTCTAGATGAGGTGCCTACGTGGAGAGTTTATGAGAAAGATCAAACTTTTGAACATGTTGAATTTGAGATATGCATAGATTTGGAGCTCTAGGTAGTGACCTTTATTTTTCTTTTTATGAGACAGAGTCTCACTCTGTTGCCCAGGCTAGAGTGCTGTGGTTATCAGCCTAATTCAGAGCAACCTCAAACTCCTGAGGAGCCGGGACTACCGTTGCCCACCACAATGCTTGGCTGACTTTTCTATTTTTAGTAGACACGGGGTCTCACTCTTACTTAGGCTGGTCTTGAAATCATGAGCTCAAAGGAGACACTACTATGACCTCCTAGTGTGCTAGGATTTTAGGCATGAGCCACTGTGCCCAGCCTGGGCAAGGGGTTTTAAGGTGGATATAGCAGAAAGACTAGAAGCAGGGCAGTTGGTGTTTTAGTGAAAGAGGGTTAGGGTGGCGCCTGTGGCTCAGTGAGTAGGGCGTCAGCCTCATATGCCGGGGAGGTGGCAGGTTCAAACCCAGCCCTGGCCAAAAACTGCAAAAAAAAAGAGAGAGAGAAAGAGAGTTAAACTGGTAGATGAAGCTCACTTCTAACCTTTGTGCAAGCTGAGGCAAGAGTACCATTGGAAGCCCACGTCTGACCTCCTCCTGTACCCCAAGGGGCCAGCCACATGTGTATGGAATCCCCCACCTTTATGTCCAAACTCCAACTCCCTATTCATAGCCACCCCCGAGTCCAAGACATATATAAACCAGTAATACAGTTCACTCTCAGAACAGACCCAGGGACCAGGTTTTGGGAGCCATGTGAGTAAAGAATTCTGGAGTCCTGGGTACTCGAAACATAGCAGCTTGCTGAGGCTGGCACTCCGCCTGGGCATAACCCCTCAGCTCTCTGGGGCTGGATGCAAACACAGGAGAGCCAAAGTGGGGCCTGCTGAAGTGCAGCAGTCATCCAAGTCTAAGAGTGGAGCTGTAGGGAAGCCTGTGAGAATGAGAAAATAGAGGAAGTGACCGACTGGAGGTCTGAGGGGGATGGACACTAAGAATCTTGAGAGTAGGGCGGCTCCTGTGGCTCAGCCAGTAGGGCGCCGGCCCCATATACCGAAGGTGGCGGGTTCAAGCCCGGCCTCGGCCGAACTGCAAAACAAAAAAATAGCCAGGCGCTGTGGCGGGTGCCTGTAGTCCCAGCTACTCGGGAGGCTGAGGCAAGAGAATCGCTTAAGCC
>CAUYON010028893.1:0-17429 GCA_963573935.1 Arctocebus calabarensis | reverse complement strand
ATCCACGCCAACATCTCTGGTTTTGGGATTTTGTTATGTGGGCTAATCTTACTAGAGTTAGATGATATCTCAAAGTAGTTTTGATTTGCATTTCTCTGATCATTAAGGATGGTGAGCATTTTTTCATGTGTCTGTAGGTCATGCGCCTGTCTTCTTTAGAGAAGTTTCTCTTCAAGTCCTTTTCCCACCCTGAGATGGGATCACTTGCCCTTTTGTTGCCAATACCCTTGAGTTCTCTGTGTATTCTGGTTATTAAACCTTTGTCTGAGGCAACACAGAGATTTATTTTCTGTTACCTGGAGTTCTAGTTCAAGGACAGTGGGGCACTTGGAAAGTTAAATCTCTGAGAAAGTAAATCTCTGTTTTTTATAAATTATCCAGTCTTCAGCATTGTGTTATAACAACACAAACAGACAGAGTGTGAAAACAGATATTGGTGTGTTGCAGATGCAAGTCAAGTTCCTACAGGGAACATGACCTTCTGAAATCTCAATTTCAGACTTCTAGCCTCCAGAAGTTTGAGGCAGTAAATTTCTGTCGTGATTTAAGTCACTCAGTTTGTGGTGCTTTGTCATGGCAGCCTTAGGAAATGAATAAGGCGTCCTTCCCTTATCCTGTCTTCAAGGGAGGCTAAGGAAAGAGAATGGAGGAGAAAAGAGACCTCTTTCTTCTCCCACCTGCTTTGCTCCGAGCTCCAGACTTCCAACAAGCCCTCCGGTACCTCCTGACTTAAAGGAGACCAGGGCTCACTTAGCCTGGACTCTCTCTTTTTCCTTCTACCCTGACCCCACCCCTACTGCAATCTCCCCGTTTACATCACTCACAAGAACTTCTAGGCTGAGGTGTCTGACCCAGACCTCCTTCCTGAACACCCTACCCTTTCCACCAGAATGTCTCATAAGGTCTTCCAGCCAGATCCATTCTCTCCCGCCAAACCTTTCCTCCTCTTGGCTTCTGCTCCTGGGAGACTTTGTTTCACCTCACCCAGTTCCCATCCACCTGTCACTCCCCTCCTTCAGTTGTTCTCCTACAGCCCCTGCCCCAGGTCCCCGTCAGATCCTCTCTATTTTGCACCAAAGGGACCTTCTTGAACTCAAGAACCTCCAAGTGCCTCACTGTCCTTGAACTAGAATTCCAACTTGCCCTTCTTTGGAAACTTGCTCATTATGATGCTAATTTCAAGATCAGATTCCTCCCTGTGGTGGGTTGATGGGAGTAGATGAGGCTGCTCAGGTGGAATCAACCCTGTGGCTAAAATTCTGGCAAAGTCCAGGACAAGGCATCAAGAAAGGTCAAGGCAGACACAGAGTCAGAGCTTTTGGAGACTAAGATGCAGGTGGGGGTTCAGAGGTGGGGCTGCCCACTCCCTAGGTCTGTGCTCTGGCCTCACAGGACACACACTCCTCTGCTTCTCTCAGGATCTATTGATCCAAGGAGTCCCAATATTCCTTTGGGCAGAATGTTCTTTCCAGGCCGACTGGACGTGAAGCAGGTGCTCAGGCTGATCCAACCAGCTAAAAGCAGGGAGGTGGGGACACACAGTTTCGGAATACGGTCTTCCAGTCCTTCAGTGGATAGCCTGGCATTCTCGGGGCAAGCCCCGGGCACCATCCCAGAAGCCCAGCTGCTGGAAACACAGGGCTCTCCCAGCCCTCTTCATCTTGTGCATGCTGTTCCGCTCCCTGGGGACACAGTCTTCAAGCTCAGGTAAATGCTCCCTCTCCATCCCTCCCATTCCCAGAAAACCTTCCCCAAACTCCTCTAGCTAGAATGAACCCCTCATCCTAGGCCTTTACTGCTAGTCACTTATAACTTTTTGTTAGCACCGACTCTTTCTTTTATTATTGCAAGTTGTTACCAGTCTTCCAAAGCCCTTGGAAACAGAGACTGTTTTATCCATTTTTATATACAGCCCAACACAGAGCCCTGCAGATACTAAGCTTTCAGAACAATATTTTATTGGACAAATAAGTGAAATAAATGATCTGAATAAATCGGCACAACAGATGATCCCCAAATTAATTCTTTTTCCACTAGATGAATCTCACAATATTTTTTTAAACACTAAGAACAAATTCCAAAACTCTGAGGGTTCAAAGACCCCTCCCCCATTCACCCTCTGCCAATTTCTCCTTTGTCAGATGGAGAGTCCTGCCTTCTGTCCTGTTTGGCACCTGGTGGTGGGGGCAGCATGGGCCACCCAGGAACCTGTGTGGCCAAGGCTGTGCATGGAGGTCCTGCCAGGGCAGCCTGGGATGTGGCTGGATGGCTGCTGTGGCCTGGGTGGGGTGGGAGGTGTGGACAGCACTGGCGTGTTCTCCCTCACGTCCTTGAAGTTGCCCTGTGCTCTGACTCAGCTCCAGCATCTCAATTTGTGGACAAATTCCCCAGTCCTAAACAGAGAGCTGATTCAGCCCAGCAGGGCTTCTGGAGGGCTCCCAGGAGGGGGAGGCAAGAACACGACCTGGAGACAGTGACGTTGGGATGACAGCCAGTTCACTCCAGCTGCAGCCCAGGGTATGTTCTTCTCTGGCCCCCACTCCTCATTCTGCCAGTGCCCTCCCTGGTGCCCAGTGCTGTGAGCAGATGGCAGACTGGAAAATACCCTGAGAGCTCAGCAGCTCGGTTCCCACAGTAACCCTGTCCTGCCTCTCCTGCATCTAGGTTTGGGCGTGTGCATGAGTGTGTACACGAGTGTGCGCTCACGTGCAGGGACCTACACCCCTGACAGCAGATGCAGCTGAAGCCTCCACGTGGGGTCCCCTCAAGACTGACACGTACAGAGCCGCAGTGGGAGTCCAGACCCCTGTGGTTGAGCTCAAAGAGACCCCAAAGGCAGACTTCAAATTATGTTTTCTGTATAACCAACATAATTATGTCAAAACTCGCTATCATTTGGTAAATTCACATCCATTCGAATGTACACATCAATTTGATAATTTTTCACAATTCGTGTGCAGCTATTATCCAGGTTATCAAAGGGTTCCATCTCCCCAGATTTCCTCATTTCCCCTTCCTCTCAATCCCCTCCCCTTTCAACCTCTATCAAATTTATACCGTAGATTAGCACTGAGGCTTAATTTAAAAAAAATCTTCATCAGCAGAAGCACCGCAGACTCCGTGCCCCCTGAGCACAGAGACCACATGGAGCACCCAGTCCTCCTGAGGTGGAGGGTCCTGACCTGCTCCCGCTCTTTTTCCAGGCATCCCCACAGGGGTCACATGACAGGATGGCAGTGTCGGCAAACAGTCCAGGGAGAGAACCAAGAACTTGGAGTCAGAGGGTCTGGGTGAAGGTCCTGGGTTGGCCTGTGTGGTTAGAGCAAGGCACTAGATCTACCTGGGGCCCAGGGGAGGTCAACCCCTGGGCTGCTGGGAAGGTTAAAGCTGACTTTGCAGCTAACTTCAACCCTTCATAAATAGAGGCAGGGCATCCATCACGTGACTAGTGAACACAAAAGCTAAGATACACTGAGCTCTCCTTGGGTGTCACGAGGCTACCAACTTTCTTCAACCTTCATGTAAGGGAGGAGGGAGTATTACTTATACCCCCATTGTGCCAACGAGAAAATTGGAGCTCAGAGGAGTTAAAAGACTTGCCCTAGGTCCAACAGCAGGCAATGGAGTTAGTGTTCAACCCCAGGGAGTTACTTAAGGCTCACACTTCTTTTTGTTTTGTTATTTATTTATTTATTTTGAGACAATAGGGTCTCATTCTGTCGCCCAGGTTGGAGTGCAGTGGCCCAGTCATAACTCATTGTAGCTTCCAATTTCTGGGCCCAAGCAATCCTCCTGGCTCAGCCTGCAGAGTAATTGGGGCTACAGGTACACGCCACTATATCCAAATAATTTTTGTCTGTGTGTGTGTGTGTGTGTGTGTTTTGGCCAGGGCTGGGTTTGAACCCGCCACCTCTAGCATATGGGGCTGGCGCCCTACTCCTTTGAGCCATAGGTGCCACCCATACCCAATTACTTTTTTTAATTTTTTTCTACAGGCAGAGTCTCATTAGATTTCCCAAGCTAATCTTAAACTCCTGGCCTCAAGCAATCCTCCTGCCTCAGCTTCCGGGCACTGGAATTATAGGCATGAGTCACCATGCCCAGGCTAGACTCACACTTCTGACCATTGCACCATTCACCCTCCCAGATGAATATGTTCATTGAACAAAATGAACTATAGCTAATAGCAGTTTGTCGACAAGGATGTGCTATGCAAATGCTACTTATAACTTTCTATCAACCGTTTTTGAGAGCCAGAGAAGTGGATGACACTCACAAGCTGCACCCCTTCAGATGGTCTGTCCTAATAAATTTCAGAATCATTGCAGCTGCCTCTTCTTGGACCCACAGAGTATTGAATTTCAGTCTTGGAGCCAGAAACTCCTTCATATCTAACTTCAGTCTCACTTAACAATGGTATAGCCAAGATCAAGCTCACCACTGGCCCTATGCAAACTGTGAGGTGCATGGGTGCTAATCAGCTTGCTGTCCTTCAGGGTACCCCAAAGTGCCTGGGGGATGGGTTTCCACAGCACCCTTCCCAGTCCCCCTGTAAGCCCTAGAGCTTGAAATGAAAGAGTAGAAAGGTAGGAAGGGAGGGTGCAGAGAGCATGTCTGAGCTGCCTCATCTTCTGCTTTTCTCAGCTCCTGCAGGGGGCCCTGTGTTGGGAATCCCCCACTCACCACAGGTTTAGCTCCCATGTCCTTGTGGCATCTCTGCAAGGCTTAGGGAGGAGAAGGTATAGGGAGAATGGAGAACAGGTCTAGCAGGGTTGGTGGGTGAAATGCCTGGCCTTTGAGAGAGAGCCTACTGGCTCACCACTTGACCTTGATTGGGCTGGGGTCTATCTTCCTTTCCTGCCAATGGAGATCATTTCCTGCCTCCTAGGGTGAGCACCTCTGAATGTAAAGGCTCAAATGATTCCCAAACTGGGGAAGGACTTGGCCAAACAGAAGCTGCAATTCAGCCCAAGGGATCTCTGGAGGAGCACCACGGCACAGAGGAGGGCTCTGGGTCACCTAAGGGAGCTCATGGCCAAGGGCCTGGCTTGCTGCTGATCACTGATCTACTGTTCTCATAGACAGTTGTGACAAAGCTTGAGGAAGAAGGACAAACAACCCACCCCAACCCCAACCCGAAGGGCCAGCACCATGCCATTTGTGCACCAGCCAGTGGGCCTCTGTGTCTGCACACTAGTCTGTGCTATCTGGTGCCAGTGGAGGTCTGTCTCTCTGCAGTCACAGGGCGGCTCTGCTCACCCACACAGCTCGCTGGGCATCTCTGTGTGTCTGCTGCATGCATGAGTGTCCCACTGCATGGGCTTGTGTGCGTCTGCGTCTGTGTCCATGTCCTGGAGCATCTGTTTTTTATGAACCAGGATTTATTGTGCCTGTTAAATGGAAACAGGCGCCTCAGTCTCTAAGCATTTGGAGGTACCATGACTGTGTGTGGAGTGTGGGCGCAGTGCCCTTAGGGCTTCAAAAACCATTCCTCGAAGCAAACGTGTCTGTGCTCCGCCTGTGCTCAAGGGCCTCTAGCACACTCATTTACTCTCACTGGGCACAGACAGGAGAGACTGCCACTGACTGGCTGTGTGGCCTTTGGGCTTGTCACTTTCCCTCTGTGCCTCACTCTCTTAAATGTAAAGTGAGCTGTGAAAAGTCTCAGTCATGATGTGCCCATGAGGGGCACGGCCCCTTGGACTTTGAAACAGAGTTTTCATTTTATAATATGAAGGGTTATGGAGCTAGAACTGGTGGCTGGCTGCACAATATTACGAATGTACTTAATACCATGTAAGTATACACTTAAAATGGTTAGTACGGTAAATTTTGTTATGTGTATTTTACCAAAAGATTGGGGAAAGAAGGACTTAAGGCCATGATTTTGCCCTGTGTTGTGCATCATGAAAGAAGCAGGGACTGGCCTTTGTAATCTTGAGAGACCAAGACAGGGGCTCTGGGGAGACAAGATTGTGCCTTGACACAGTCTAGGGAAAACTGCAAGGACCAGACGTCAAGGACTGCAGCGATTTCTAAAAGGGGGTGCCAGTATGGGGCGGAGAAATGAGGAGTTTGGTGTAAAGGCCGGCACTTCAGTAGAACTTTTGTTTGTTAAAATATCCAATAATATTTCATATGGATGATTTTTTGCCTATCCTTTGAAATTTTTATTTGTTTGTTTTGGTAGAGGTGGGATCTTGCTCTGTTTCTGAGGCTAGAGTTCAGTGGCCTGATCATAGCTCACTGTAACCTCAGCCTCCTGCGTAGCTAGGTCTACAGGCACATGCCACCATGCCAGCTAATTGTCTTTTGCTTGATAGGGATAGGGGTCTAGCTATATTGCCCAGGCTGGTCTTGAACTCCTGGTCTCAAGCTATCTTTCTGCCTTGGCCTCCCAAAGAGCTGGGATTACAAATGTGAGCCATTACACTTGGTCTGAATTTTTTTTTTTTGTTAGAGTATGTTGTCAATTGCTTCCTAACAAATTATGCCAAAATACAGTGGCTTAAAACAACAAGAATTTATTATTTCACAGTTCCTGCGAATTGGGAATGCTGGAATGGCTTGTCTGGGTCATTCTGGCTCAGGGTCGCACATAAGGTTTCAGGCAAGATCTGGGCAGGGGCTGTGCTGTAATCTGAAGGCTTGACTGGCCTGGAGCACTCAGTTCTAAGTTCATACCCTTGACTGTTGGCAGGAGGACTCAGTTCTGCATTGACTGTTAGCCTGAGGCCACAGTTCCTTGCCACATGGGCTGCTTGAGTGTTCTCACAACATGGTAGTTGGCTTCCCTCAGAGTGAGTGATCCAAGAACGACAAAGCAAAGAGGACACCACACTGCCATTTATGACCTCGTCTCTGAAGTTGCACCATCACTTCCTCTTTCCTGCCCATTAGCAGCCGTCACCAAGCCCAATCCACATTCAAGGAGAGGGGAAAGATCTCACACCTATGCAGGGAGGAGCATCACAGCATTTGTGAACATAGTTTAAAATCATCATGATTATGGACCTTTTTTCCTTTTAAAAAGAGAATTTCAAACACAAAGACGTGTAAAGAATAGTGTAAGGAACTTCTGTATACCTATCATCCAGTTTTCAGTTATGAACATGGGCCGAGATTAATTAGTCTTAGGGAGGCATAGCTAATCTACATACACTGCAGATAATTAAGTGCACAACCCACTAAGTTTTGACATGTTTACACCCATGGAATCACCACCACTCTGAAGATAATGAGCATGTCCATCACCACCAAAAGTTCCCCTGTACCCCTTGGCAATCTATTCCTTCCCTCCCACCTCACTTCCTTCCATAGGCAACACTGATGTGCTTTCTCTCATTACAGAATAGTTTCATGTTCTCTAGAATATTATATAAATAAAATCACACAGGAATATACTCTTCTTTGTTAGATTCTTTTACTCAATTACCTTAGGGTTCATCTATGTCGTGTCTATCAATAGTTCATTCCCTTTTGTTGCTGAATAGTATCCCTTTGTAGGTCTATATTATTACTTGTTTATCCATTCATCTGTTGATGGACATTTGCATCATTTCTAGTTTTTGGCTATTACAAATAAAGCTGCTATGAACATTTGTAAACAAGTTTTTCTGTATATATATATAGAGAGAGAATTTTATTTCTCTTCAGCCAATTTTATTTCTCATTCAGCAGTGGAATGACTGGTTTATTAATTTAAAAAGTGTTTGTACCATTTTATATTCCCACCAGCAGTATTTTAGAGTCAGTCAATCCATCTCTTCACCAACACTTGATATAATTAGTCTTTTTAATTTTAGACATGCTAAAATTAGTAGCAGCATTTCATTACAGCATTAATTTACATTTCACTAATAACTAGTGAAATTTAACTTTTTATACGTTTACTCACCATACATATATTGTCTCTGGCAGAATGTTGACATTTTTTAATTGGATGGTTGGTTTATTTTCTACCTGGTGGGGTTTTTTTTTGAGGTGGTACCCAAAATCATTTTGTAAATCACTTTATTGAGATCTAGTTGACATATAAAAAGCTGTAGATATTTAATGTATACAGTGTGCTGAGTTTGGAGGTAAGTATATGCTCAGAAACCATCACCACAATATATGGCATAAATATATTTATCACCTCCAAAAGTTTCCTACCATTGTCTATGCTTATTACTTTTATTATTACTATTAATATGATTCTTATAGAGTTTCAAGAGTTCTTCATATATTCTAGATTTAAGTCCTATCTCTGGACTCAAGATAAGTCTCCTATGACTTGTCTTTTCATACTCTCAAATGTCTTTTAAAGAGAAGTTCTTCATACAACACTAATATAGTCCAGTTTGGGGATAGAGGAAAGCAAGATAGAGGAAAGCAAAAGGGGGGAGGGCATGAGGTGGGATCTCTCCAAATGTGCGCATTGTGAGGGTGTATAACACACCTCCTGGGTGACGGGCTCTTCTACAGATGGAACTTTACCCTGAAAGTGAGACCAATGTAACTAAAAATGGCAGCCTCATGATAATTTGAAAAAATAAAAAAAATACTCAAGAAAATTATAAAGAGAGATTCTTAATTTTGATGAAATCCAATTTATCTTCAGCCTTTTTAAAATCCCTTTTTAAATAAAAAAATATGTTTTTAATGTTATTGCTAAGAATTCTTTGCCCAGCTCAGTGCTTATAGCACAGTGGTTACAGTGCCAGCCACATACACCAGGGCTGGTGGGTTCAAACCCAGCCTAGGCCAGCTAAACAACAAAAAATAAAATAAAAAATAAAAAATAGCTGGGTGTTGTGGTAGGCGCCTGCAGTCCCAGCTACTTGGGAGGCTGAGGCAAGAGAATCGCTTTAGCCCAAGAGTTTGAAGTTGTGGTGAGCTGTGACGCCACTGCACTCTACCAAGGGTGACATACTCAGACTCTATCTCAAGAAAAAATAAAAAATTTTTGCCAAACCCTAGGTCATAAAGATTTCCTCCTATGTTTTCTTCTAGATCTTTTATAATTTCAGATTTTACATTGGGGTCCATGATCCAGTTTGAGTTAAATTTTGTATATGGTTCAAAGTGCAAGTCAAATTTTTTTCTTTTTGTTTTTTAGTATACATATATCCAATTTACTGGCATCACTTGCTGAAAAGGCTATTCTTTCTCTACCTTTGAAAATTACTCATCCATATATCTGAAGATGTATTTCTGGACTTTCTATCATTTTCCATTGATTTGTCTATTTGTAAATGAAACACACCATGCTAATTACTGTGGTTTTATAATATTTGTCCCTGCTCTTAAAAATGAAGATATAATCCTCATATCAAATATTTATCTTTTAAGTATACAATTCAGTGGGGCTTATATATTGACAAAGTAGTGCAATCAATTCCAGAACATCTCCATCACTCCAAAGAGAAACCTAGTATATCTTAGCAGTCACTCCCCAGCTCCCCTCCCTTCAGCCCTTGGCAGCCACTGACCGGCTCTGTCTCTGTAAATTACATCCACTGGTATGGTCACTCCTCAGAGCTAACCTTCCCTGCCTTCCCACTGCCTTAGGTG
Organism: Arctocebus calabarensis; assembly: GCA_963573935.1. NCBI lineage: Eukaryota > Metazoa > Chordata > Mammalia > Primates > Lorisidae > Arctocebus > Arctocebus calabarensis. Next base: position 7,874 of record CAUYON010028893.1, on the reverse strand, counting down.
ACAATAATTATCCTAAATCCTACATTCTTCATTCCCTCATGCTCCTTTGTAGTGGTTTTATATCTATGTAATTTCCAAAAGATTTTTTTTTAACTTTTACCTATTTGTAACCTTGTAAAAATAATGTGCCACATGGAATTAGGCAGTACTTACTTTTTTCACTCTGTGTTATACTGCTGAGATTTATTCATCTTGTCTGTGGTTCATTTACTTTAAGCTTTATGTGAGCATAAGCTTTAGTATAACCTTCCACTCTTGAGCCCAGGGCTCCTGCACTACTCTGATTTTACTTCTGAGGTATGGGGCAGCACCTGGTTGGCCCAGGGAGAAGCAAAATCAGAATGCCAACATTTCCCTTCACATTTTTCCTGAGTCAGTTACTACTTCCCATATCCCAAATTGAAACAGCTGCTATCATGCCAGGGTGTCCTCAGTTCCTTCTGGGTTGATCTAGCCAGCAGCTGTGCTCCTTAAAGATGCAAATCTTACTTTAGTAGTCACCTGGCTAATAGCCTGTGTTGTTTCCCATTGGGTGACTAGGTTCTTACCCACTCATTTTAGAGAAAGGAGAATTTCTTACAGCCTATTCCAGGTTCGTCTCTGCTGCATGTTCCCAGCTCTCTCCCGAGGAAAAGTGCTAACCTGAGTGCTTAGCACCAAGATCTGCTGAGGTTGGAGGAGAGTGGAGCATTAATGGTTCACGTGCATCCAGACGATGTTCTTCTCCATCCAGCTGATAGGTAAGTTGACTCAGTAAGTTAATCCAGATAGTACTTTGTAGATGTGGTCGTATTACTCGCTTCTCCCCTTGGTTTCGCCCATGTAGAAGTTGGTGATCTGGACCTAGGGGGAAATGTTAAATAAGATATCTGACTCAACTTCGAGTTGAAGCCTCGTGCTCCAGCTCACCTTTTGCCTGAGACTTGTACTTGTGCAGCTATTAAGTGCAATTTTAGTTCCTACTTTATTCCTGTTCTTTTCAGTGGGAACTTTCTAGAGTTAAAAGAAAGAGAGAAGAAACAATCAGTACAACAGGAGTCTGACTTTCCAGAATTTCTCACCATACACAACCAAGTGCCAGCCGCACCTCTTCCTTGTGATGGGAGAGGCTTTCCAGCCCCTCTGTGACAGGGCTCCCACCATGTCATTCTGGTATTCTTGCCATTTCACTTCAGCCTGTGGTGTTCCTGACATTCTGGTCCTTCTTATGGGTCCCCGAAATTTAGAATGATCCCTGGGCATTTGGCATTATATATGGAGCAAGCAAGTTAGATAGGTATTACCACTCCCATTTCCTGGATATACTTCAGAGGAGGTAAGTAATTTCCCCATAGTCACACAGCTAATAAGAGTTGGATCTGGACTTGACATCAAGCTGACCTGATTCCTGGCCCCTGCTCCTGTCCGTAGACAAGGCAGAGAGCCACTGTCCCGGGCATGGCCCCGTTAGAATCTGGGGAGGGAAACCAGCTGATGGAGATTACAGGCTCCAGCACTGACAGCAGGCCCACTTATCTGCCATCTATCTTCCTTACTCGCAGAGGTAGTGTGGGCATAGTTCTTATTAAATTAAGCATGAGATGAAATCATTTATTTAAAGCCTTTTACCTGCCCATTTCCCCGGGGCAGTTCTTGATCAAGTGATTTCTCACATTTTCCGGGTGACTCAGTGTGATAGGTGCCATGCGCAGGGCAGGGGGGTGGAGGGCAGAGACGGAACGGGCCAGTAAGGCTGCCTGGGTAGCTGGCTGGGAGGGTCAGGGTACATGGCCAGTGGGCAGAGACAGTATTTGAAGCCTACAGGGTAGGTCCTTTACCCGCCCCCCCAAGAGCCCCAGGAGCTACCCATAATGCTCTTGTCAGAAGTTATGCCCCTCGCTCTTAAGCACTGATGTCCCCAGGAGGAAAAGCAGCTTCTCTCTCCCTCAGGCAGGTCCTGTGTTCCCACAGGCCTGGGAAACAAGATGGAAAGCCCTGGAAAGGAGAGGGGTGGTTGGAGGTAAGAGCAGAGGCTAGATTTCATCCCGGGTGGAGTGTCCAGGGGGCTGGGCCCGGGGCAGAAGTCCTCCCTCTGGGGGAGTCAGGGCTGGAGAGAGTGCAGAGCCCAAGGAACTGAATGAAACACGGCCAAGGCCTCATCACCAGAGGTCTGCTTGCTGTCTTCAGATCTCACCTTGAAGTTCACCATATCAGAGGGGTCCTCTCCTACTACTCCATGAGACACTGCCCTTCCTCTCTCACTCTCCCTTTAAGATGCTGTGTTCTTGGGGCGGCACCTGTGGCTCAGTGGGTAGGGTATCAGCCCCATATACTGAGGGTGATGGGTTCAAACCTGGCCCTGGCCAAACTGTGACAACAAAAAAAATAGCTGGGCCTTGTGGCAGGCACATGTAGTCCCAGCTACTCAGGAGGCTGAGGCAAGAGAATCGCCTAAGCCCAGGAGTTGGAGGTTGCTGTGAGCTGTGATGCTACAGCACTCTACCCAGGGCGATAAAGTGAGACTCTGTCTTTAAAAAAAAGGTGCTGTGTTCTTCCATATAAGTAGCATCACCTGAGTTAAATTTTTTTTTCTTAGTAAAAATATTACTATATTTTTCTACAGGTCATTTTTCTATAGCTGCAACATTTGCTTCTCAAAATTAGAAGAACAAAAATTTCTGTAGTGGGGAATTGTATCACTTGACCCTTTCTCCTCTCCCAACTCAAAGGGCTTCTCTCAATGACCTCTTTCCCTGGGTCTGCAGTTAAGCTCAACACATTCAAGCCCCAGAACATCCTCTTTGTGGTTTTAGCCTTCTTCTGGAAAACTGGCTTTGTCTGCCTTTCTCTGTTTCCCATCACATCACCTCTTCCCTGGGCACACAGGGAATCCTTTGCCCTTCTTATGCTGGGTCACTCTGTGAAGCTGATGCTTGCCATGCTTCTTCCAGAAAGTTCTGTGGGTTCCAGGTGCATTGACACCTTTGATTGTGTAGATTGCACGTCAGAAATTCGGCATCTGCCCTCTGCACCTCTCTCTGCTCGAGCCTTCCTTCTGATGTGTGTGCGTTTTCTATCCCTCCGCCCCCAGAGTGTAGGCGCCGCGAGCACAGGGACTTTGTGTATCTTGCTTAATGCAGTATCTTTGATGCCTACAAAGAGCCTGGTGCCTGGTAGGTATTTAATGTTTTTTGATTTAATGAATTAAAAATCGGGGTAAATTAGAGTCCTTCTGGAGAGCCTGCCCTAAAAAGGCTCAGAAAGTGAGCGTCAGTAGGAGCAGAGCGGCCAGAGGATGAGAGTGGCTCATTGTCGTTGTAATGATGGAGTCGGACAGAAGGAACTTCAGTATCCTGAAGGATAAGGGGATGACCAAATGCCCGTGTCGCTCCAGCTGTGTTGTTCCTAAACAAGAACATATTTTCCAGCTGGTGATTCAGCCTCCCTGAGATCTGGCTGTGTAGGGCATTGAGGTTGTTTCCTGTTCTTTACTTCTCTGCACCCTTTCAAAAAACCCTCATTAGCTGGGTTAACCCTCATGTCTCCTTTATTTGCAACAGAAGGACCCAATTCATACAGAGAGGTAAAGTACCATCCTCATGGTCAAGTCTAAAAATTTCGTATTTGTTTAATATTTTTTTAACCAGCTTTTTCCCCTTAGTTTCTTCTTGACTAACTTCTTCCAGGTTTCAGGGAATTGAAAATAATGGATGATAATGTCATCACAAAAATGTTGGTGCTATAAATAACATCTTTCCAAACAGAACCTTTGTTAGCATCTTTGATCATTTCCTTTGGCTCTCTTTCTAGCAGTAGAATTATTGGGTCTAAGGCTATGAATCCTGATTGTGTCCAACTGTGAGGTAGGATTTTCTTTCTTAGAGTAAATTGCTCCTCAGGAAAAAGGAAATCCTTTATTGTCAATTGCTTTTATCAGTAGCAATTTTAAAATTATAGTTGGCCCTTGAATAATACAGGAGTTAGGGGCATCAACCCCTTGTGTACTCAAAACTCATTGTGTAAGTCATAACTCTCCCCAAATTTAACTCCTGATAGACAGTCATGACTGGCTGGAAGCCTTACTGATGACATAGTCAATTAACACATATTCGTATGCTATATGTATTATATACCATATTCTTATAGTAAGCTAGAGAAAAGTAAATGTTATTGAGAAAATCATAAGGAAGAAAAAATATATTTACTATTCATTAAGTGGAAGTGGATCATCATGAAGGCCTCATCCTCATCGTCATCTTCACATTGAGTAGGCAGAAGAGGAAGAGGAAGGTTGGTCTTGCTGTTTCAGGGTGGCAGAGGTGGAAGAAAATCTGCATATAATGTATGTAAGTGGACCTGCACAGTTCAAACCCATGTTGTTCAAGGGTACTTAATTTTTAACAGCAAAGAACTGTTGGAAGAAGATCCATCAATCCAGTGCTTCTCAGCTCTAGAGAGAATCTTAGGGTTGGGCTAAGAAATACTGATAATTTGGTCCCTCATGAAAGCAATTATACTGGAACCTCTGGGGATGGTGCTGGGCATTGTTTTTTTAATCACTCACACACACACACACACACACACACGCTTCCTAGCTGTTGCCAGCTAGGGCAGAGAGTCCCAGGCTCTGAAATGACCTCAATTCTTGCGAATTTTGTGTATTTATAAAAGTGACTTCTCAGAGTCAATGTCCAAGGAGCTAAAGAAATTTAAGTATCATTTTGTCATTATTCTCAGGGGTGTGATTTCCTTCTCTTCTTATCAACCCATTCTCAGGAAGCTGACAAGCTCAGCCAACTGAGGTGCTAATGACTGATAACACTTCATGTGTGTATTAGCTTCTTAGCAGGACGTCCCTAGCCCTGAACTTGAGGAGCATCCTCACCATCCCCCTACTCTGTCCTACGGGTGACCAGCTGCTTCCTGTAACGCCCGTCCAGATTCCTGAAAGAAGCTTCAGGGCTTCCAGCCATAAAAATAGTGTTCCTAGGCCATAACCAGCTCTAAGCCTGTGAGCAGGGCAGTGTCCCTTTAATTTGTTGCTGGAATTGGGCAGCATCTAAGATCAGGACCTTTGAAATATTTATCTGCTTGTTATTTATCTGGGCGGGGTGCAGGGGAGAGGAGAGGTCCTGGGAACTATACCCAGAGCCAGAGAGTACAAGGAAAACTTTGCTCGATTTGTTTTAATAACTTTTACTGTACTTTTTTTCATTATAAAAGTAACAAATGCTTACTAGAGAAAACTTGAAATATACAAGAAAGTGTAGAGAAGGAAACAAATCATCCATAATCCCACAACCCAGAGATATGCAATGTTAAAGGTTTGGATTATTTCCATCAAGAGTTCTTTTTTAAGCATACACATGCACGTATATAACTATATATAGTGTTATATCCTCGGGTTTTTTTCTTGAACGTTTTATCACAAGCACATTCCTATGTCATTAAGAGTTTTTTTTAAACATAATTTGGAATGGTTCCACAGTGTTCCTTCATGTGCTGTCTTAAAATTTATTTAACTAGTTTCCTATTTGTTGGGTATTTAGGTTATTTCCGAGTGTTCATTTTTATGAATTTTAAGAGTAATGGAATTGGCATCCATTCACAAACCTATTTCTATTTCTGATTCATTTCTGGTTTAATCTTTGGCTAGAAAGTCAACATGATATTGAGAAAATCACACTTTTTATTTTAGCGTATTGTTTTTTTTTCAGTTGAGGCAAAATTTATCCCACGTAAAATTCACCTTTTAAATTATTTTAAAGTGTACTTTGTATAACTTTTAGTATATTCGTAGTGTTATACAACCATCACCACCATCTAATTCTAGAACATTTTCATCACTCTAGAAAGAAACCTGTGCTCATCAAGAGGTCACGTCCCACGGCCCTCCCCCCAGCACCTGCAACCACTAATCTATTTCTGCCTCTATGGATTAAAGCACATTCTTCTTGTAGCCAGGAATGCCAGGATTCAAACCCTGATTCACCTAATGACCAGGCTTGTGACTCTAGGAAGTTAGGCTTCTTCAGCCTCACAGCCCTTGTGTGTAAAAACTGAGCTCTTGGCAACTTAAGTGAGATATGATAGGGGAAAATTCACTGTACATAGTAAAGGCTTGATAGTTTAAAAAATTAAAATATTATAGCTAAAATGAACTTTTGGAAATAATATAATATGTTCTATTCTGCAAATGAGGAAACTGAGACCCCCAAAATAAGTGTGGTCCTGCCAGCCTAGCTATAATTGAGCTTGTATCCATAAGACTTTGCATGCACAAAGTATGCTATTAAAATCAAGTGTGCCCACTATATACAGCTACAGTCCAATGTAGCTGCACTTGAGCTTATACTCAAGCTCAAGTCCAATGTAGCTTATACTTGAGCTTATACTTATACATGCTAGTTTGTATGTACATTTTGGACTGACAATGTTCTGCCTTTTGTAAAACACATCTGAATTCCAATGTTTATGGACAGCCCTCAGACCCAGGGGCCCCAGCTGGTGGAGGTAGTAGGTACAGCTGGTCTCAGACGAGCATCTAGGAACCCAGGCAGCTGGTTACTGTTGTGCCATTGTCTCTTTTTGTGTTCCCAAAACACCTGCAAAAGGCACTAAATGAACCAGAAGTAACAGTCACAGATTACTCACTATTAAAAAGAGAGAAGGGTTACTTTATAAAGAAGAAAGTCAATGGAACCCACCTTACCAGTGGGGTAAAGTCAAACTTGGCATCACCAATAATGAGACACACTGACATCATTTTCCTCCCGATGTGATCCACGGAGGAGGACACACCATTACCTATGTAGTATTCCTGTCAAAAGGTCTGACCTTCTATAACAAGAGTCTGTGATCAGATAAATCCAGATTCCGTCTTCAGGGAACTGGCTGGGCTCTTCTAAACTGTCAGTGTAAGGAGAGACAGAGAAGGCAAGGGGACTGCTAAAGATTAAAGGACACTAGAGTGTCTCGACGGCTAAGTACAATGTGAGATTTTCAGTTAGGTGGCAGATTAGAAAAAGTATTTGACAATTAGAGAAGTTTGAATGTGGACTGTGTAGTAGATAATATTCCATAATGGTTAGTTTCTTAAATGTAACAGTTGTTTTGTGGCTACGTAGGAATGTGTCCTTGCTATTTGGAGACACATGCTGAAGTTTTAGGGGTGAAGGATCAGGATGTTTATGACTTACTCTCAAGTAATTTAGCCAAAAAGCATGTGTGCATACAGAAAGAGAGAAAAAAGAATATTAAAACAAGTGTGCAGGCTCAACGCCTGTGGCTCAATGGGCTAAGGCACCAGCCACATACACCTGAGCTGGCGGGTTCGAATCCAGCCTGGGCCCACCAAACAACAACGGCTGCAAACAAAAAATGGCCAGGCGTTGTGGCAGGTGCCTGTAGTCCCAGCTACTTGGGAGGCAGAGGCAGGAGACTTCCTTGAGCCCAGGAATTGGAGGTTGCTGTGAGCAGTGATGCTACAGCACTCTATCCAGGGTGACAGCTTGAGGCTCTGTCTGGAAAAAAAAAAAAAGAAAGAAAAGTGTGCAAATGTATAAAATGCTAATAAGAGTGTAGGGGAAAGGGATATGGATATTCATCTTGCTCATCTTTCAATTTTCTTTCTTTTTTTATAATTTTACTAAATCATAATTGTGTACATTAGTGCAATCATGGAGCACAATGTGCTGACTTCATATACAATCTGAAATATTTCGGTCCAACTATTAAACATAGCCTTCATGGCATTTTCTTTTCTTTTTTTTTTTTTTATTGTTGGGGATTCATTGAGGGTACAAGAAACCATGTTACACTGGTTGCATTTGTTAGGAAAAGACCCTCTTACAATCGTGTTTTGCCCCCAAAAGGTGTGGCACACACCAAGACCC
>CAUYON010028892.1:0-33439 GCA_963573935.1 Arctocebus calabarensis | reverse complement strand
AATTAAGACATTGGTATTCTGCATTTAGTAAGTTTCACCTGTACCCTTCTAAGATGCAGATGCACCATAGGTGTGATCCCACCAATTGCCCTTCCCTCTACCCACCCTCCTCCCTCCCCACCCATGCCCTTTTACCCATATTCTTGTGCTATAATTGGGTTTTATCCTTAATATGAAAGCTATAAATTAGCTTCATAGTAGGGCTGAGTACATTGGATACTTTTTCTTCCATTCTTGAGATACTTTGCTAAGAAGAATATGTTCCAGCTCCATCCATGTAAACACAAAAGAGGTAAAGTCTCCATCTTTCTTCAAGGCTGCATAATATTGTTTTCATTTCTCTTAAGTAACTATCTCAAAGTGGAACTGCTGGTTAATAGGGCAAATATACATGTAAGTTTATGTGAAACTTAACAGTGTTTCTAGATGTCTGTACCTTTGTTTCCAAAGTGTCGGTTGGCATTCCCACCTGCAACGGTTGAGAGTTCCTGTTGCTTCAGACTCTGTGTCATGAGTCTCTTTGATTTGTCTTTGTGGTATGAAACGCTATCATCTGAAGGTTTTAATTTTGATCCCCTTGACAATTACAGTGTTGGGCACTGCTTCGAATTTTTCAAATTTATTGTATAAAATACTTAAAGTAAAATTCATTTTTGGGGTGCACACTTCTATGAGTTTTGACAGGTGCATAGAGTCATGTAACAACTGCCAAAATTTAAGGACAGAATGGTTCTATCTCCCCCTCACACACAAATTTCTCTCATGCTGTCACCTTATAATCAAATGTTTCCCCATATACTTTATATCATTGTCTATATTGTTGGGCTATTTATACCATCTTGCTATTTGTTTTTTATTTTTCCTTTCTGTTCTTTGTCATTTTTAAAAACTTTTTATGCATTAATTAAGCATTTTTAATATTCAATTTAATTTCCACTATTATCCTTCTGTTCTGTATTTTTAGTGGCTACCCTGGGGTTTGCAATAGCACCTTTAATTTATCACAGTCTATTTCTAACTAAAGTCATAACCATTCCTATATCAATTAAGAACATTCTAACAGCATACTTCCATTTTCTTCCCTCCGATTTTTCGACCTATTATTTCATGTATTTCAGTTCTACATATTCTTCAAATCCCATAATACAATATGCACAGCATTTACTTTTCTTTTAAATAAATGAAAAAATATATAAGAAGATATTTTATGCATAGTATTTGCCCACATACATGCCATTTTCACTGTTTTTCATTCCTTTATATACAGTCCCCTGCCCATATGGTATGTTTTTTCTTTCCCAATAGCTTCAGAATTTTTTGCAGTGTGGATCCATTGTAAACTCATCATGTGGTTTTTGTTTGCACGGCAAAGTCTTTGTTACTCCACCTTCACATTTCTTGAGGAAAACTTTTGCTGCAAATTGAACTTAAGATTAACAGTTATTCTCTTCCTTTTTTGTGTGTGTGTGCTTGTTTGGTTTGGGTTTCATTGAGGTTTTGGGTTCTGTAAATTTATAGTTTTCCTCGTTTGATAAGTTTTCAGCCACTATTTCTTCTAGAACATTTTTCAACCTTGCCTCCCTCTCTTTCTCCTCTCTTTCTGGGACTTTATATACAGAAAGGCGGCCTGACACTGAATCACAGCTCCTGAGGCTTTTTTTACTTAGTTTGTCATCTTTTTTCCTCTGAGCATAATGTTAGAGGTTTCACTTGGTCTGCTCTCAAATCCACTGATTTGTTTCTACTGCGGTGCCAAATCTGTTCATCTCTAGTGACTATTTTATTTTATATATTCATTTTTCAATTCTAGCAGTGTCATTTTCATATATTCTCAATATATTGATGTTTCACTATAAATTCCTGAGCAAATTTATAATATTTAAAATTGCATTTTTGAAGTTCTGGCTCAATAATTTCGTTATTGCTAGCACTCCTTCTTAATTGTTCTACTACATATGGGTCATAATTTGCTAATTCTTTGCAGGTCTAATATTTTTTGATTGGTTGGAAGACAATGCATATTTTGCATTAATGAATGTTTAGATTTGTTACTTTACTTTTAAAATGTTGGTTTTCTTTTGGGGCAAATAATTAAGTTTTCTCTGTATTCTGTTTGAGGGGATTATTTTTAAACTTTGTTAGGGCAGTCCTAGAGCGTCCTAACCTCTGGCACTAATTCAGTCCTACTGTTATTTCTAGCAATTTCTCCAGGTTTTCAGTTAAGTTCTTTGTACTCTGGCTGGACAGAATTAAAATGTCTTCCACTTCTCTGTGAACTTTGGGTATTGTTCACCTTATTGTTCCCGGGAGTTGGTGTTTGCATGGAAAAGTTCCACCCTTCCTTTACATTTGGAAATTAACACTCCACCGAAAGCTCAAGGGACACCTTCCAAATTCTGGATCTCTTTTTCTGTTTTGTTGCCTTTTGTCGGGTGATGTTCCCTGATTATTTCAGGCACATTCACCTCCTTGAACTCTTACTTCTGTCTCCCCAAATCAACAAAATGATTGGCCTTAGTCATTTCAGCCAAAGTGGAAGTTGAACATTAGGAATATTTAAACATTAAAATCAGCATTACTTTCAGGGATTAGAAGCGGAATGTGAGAGAAAAAGAAGAGAAAAGTATATCTCCTGCATTTTTATGCCAAGAAGCTAGAAGGATGGGGATGGTCTCCACTGAAGTAGGAGTCGGAGACAGACGGAGGTTTTAGGGAAAGTGAATTTGGGATCAGTTCGTTATGCCTGTCGTCTAGTCAAATGGAGATGCATTCTCAGGTGCTCAGGGAGGAGCCTGGGCTAAGAATATAATTGGGAGCTGTAAGCATACATGGCACTGATAATGTACCTGCCTTTTCTTGGAGATTTCCAGGGAGCGACCGTCTGCGGAGAAAGGAGGAGATCCAATAATCGCGCCCTGGGCGCACCGTGAACAGCAGGCCCGGCCCCTGCGGAGATGGGTGGGCCTGCGGTGGGTGAGGCAGCAGCTGGGACTGGAGTGGCAGGTCACTGCCATGAGGGACCTGGGAGCACTGCTCTGTCCTCTGTGTACGCAGTAGTCAGTGTGATGAAGGGATGGCTGACGAGAAACAAGGACTCCGCCTGGGGTATTTGTCCCATCTCAAACCAGTAGACTCAAATCCAACAAAACCGAGAAAGGGTGAGGAGTGTCCAGGCACAGAGGAGAGCCGGCGTGGTCCGGGAATCTCCCGGGGCTGCACTGGGGATGCGGCATTCTCCTCTCTCTGAGTGTTGATTCCTGGGCTTCTGTCGATAGCAGCAGATTATTCTTTATCCATCACTACGGGAGCCGTGCAGCCCCGGCTGGAATTCTCCTGTGTGCTTACTCGGCGTTGCTTGGGCGCTCCTTCTGGCAGCGCTTACAGGAATTGCCCGTGGCGTTTGGTCTCAAGATACTGCTGACCTGGGATTTGGGGTTTCAGGGCCCCGCTCCCGAGTGTCGGTAAAATAAGTGCTCAGATCCCCCCGGACCTTTGCTGAGGTCTCACCTCCCGGGACACGCCAGGCTCTGCCCACCTGAGTCAGCCGTCCGTGTCCGGCACCTGCCCCTTCTCTGCTCACCACACTGCTTCAAGTCGATGGTTCCATGAGGAAATTAGAACAAACCAGCCTTCGTCAAATACAGAAAGGCGCTGGCTCTGCTCCTTGGGGTTGGTGCGCCTGGGTTTGCTCACAACCCTGCAGTGCTCACACTCTGGCCGCCCCTCCCTCTCCTCTTCCCTTCATTTGTTATCTGCACCAAAGAAGCAAAGACCCTGGGGCGGCCACACTGTCCCACGAGTAGCTCTTCTGCTCGGTGTGTTCTCCAGCACCCGGCTCTGTGCTGTCAGCCTTTGCAGAGAAGTTCACTTTGTGTGTCCGACTCCTGTCACCCCAAAGGCTGCTGCGGGCCACTGTGCACCTGCCACCCTCCCGGGCTAGAGGGGAGTGGAGGGAGGCTGCGGCAGCTGTTCCCCACGTGCCTTCCCCACTGTCAAGGGACATTTGTCTCTAGGGCACTGAAGGCAGAGTCTTCCCAGCACCAGAGTTTGGATTTTTAACACAATCATGAGGGTGCCAGGCCATGGCTAGACGGATCTTAACGTTTGGTTTTTCTTCCCTGTGCCACTGACCGCCACCTGCCCTTTGCCCCCACCACCTGGGAGGAACGGCTTGTGTCACTCTTGTGCTTGCACAGTTCTTCCCTGAGGCACATGCATTGGGTGTGGACGTAAGGGAGCCTTCACCTGCTCCAGGTCACTCGCCATCGAGCCATTGCTGTCCTGCTTCTTGTAACTCAGATTAGATGTGGGTCGCTGTCACTGCACTGCAGAAGACAAACCAAGCCTGATCAGGTGGTGCAGGAGGGAGACCTCACAGTCTGGTCAGCTGGGGTTCAAGGACGGATTTCCTTTCTTCTTCTTTAAGGGAAAATAAAGCCATGTTCACTAGTACATTTAAAGTTCCCCAACTACAGAGAGGTGCCAGCTTGGAACAAATGACATTGTATGGCAGAGGGCTCAGGGAACCTGAACTTTTCAACTTATAGGGGACAGAAATTTACAGGAAACCACTGCCAGATAGTTCTTGTGTTCCAAAGGAATATTGAGCATGCGAAGAGAAATTGAAGAGGTAAACTTCCTAAATCCATTAGATGTGTGATTGCTTGATGTTTTCCTATCATTTTACCAGACTAAATATAAAAGAAGGGCAGATGTCAAAACAATTGTATAATTTTAAGGTGTCACAGTTAAACATCAATGGGTGTCGTCCCATCAAAAAAAAAAATGAGCCTACCACTAATTATCAGGGTGACTCTTGATAATGCAAATAACTGGGCATATCTCAGCTGCTTCGTGTGGAAAGAGAAGCAGAAGAACTGATAGTATCTAAGACCTCGGATCCCTTATCTTTGAAGTTCCCTTCCCGCCAGCCCACTTCCGTAGGCTGTTCTAACTATACACAAAACTTGAATTTGAAGAAGTTCCAAGTCTCCCAATAAGGTTTGATAAAAGTAATTTAGATGAGTTATATTATAAAAATGCATCAAGTCATTAACTGTGAGAGTTAAAGGTCGACTTCACTACTTGCTATAAGAAAATTAAGACAAAAAATAAAGAAGTAAGGATCAAGGCTAAAAATAGAAAAAGAGTAGGTGGCAAAAATATAATTGTATAGAAGTTTGAGAAACACACAGCCTGAGTAATGAATTTAACATCAAAATATCAAAATGTCTGAAAGGGGTAATTTGAAGAAAACCTTTAATTGAAGAAGTCGTAAATATATAGCCCAGAAAGAAATACAGAAGATATAAATCTGTTATAAAAATACTTATTTAAACAAATGAAGTCTATAAAACTTGTGAAAACTAAAGTAGGGGAAATAATTAGCATTTACTGAATACCTGTTCTGTGTCAGGCATTGGGCCAGGTGATTGGCATACCCTATGTAAGTAATGAGTTCGTTGAAGAATTTAATAAAGAAACTAAAGCCATCACGAGTACTTATTATTCATTATACACAAGCATTGGAGATTCAAGAAAGTTTTGGCTGGTGGTTATAAATTCAGTAGGACTGAGCATTGACCTGCCATTTGTATTTGGAATGCTTTTATGCACTGCAAGGCTTGAAGATCACTGATGCAATGCGCATTCTCTGACATGAGACTGACGTGCAGCAAACCACCAACAACACAGTCCCAAAGCAGGTGTGGGGCTTAGACAGTTGTGTGGCCACACCAGGGCTGACTCCACAGGGATGGGGGCAATTGGTTTGGCTGGAAAGGAAGGAATATGTGGTGTGATTTTAATTAGGTTAAGACTAGAGAGGAAGGTAGTGTCATGGCTGCCCTGTTTTAACTACTTTCAGGGTAGTGTCTGCAGAGGCTCAGGAGAATTGTAAGTGCAAAATGAAACACACACAAAGCTCTGCCCAGGTCTCCAGGGGGATCCAAAATTGTGAGGTAGGAGAGCAGGAAGCCAGGGAGGGGCAGTGTCTGGGCAGTATGTGGTCCCAGCAGCAGCTGGGCAGTATGTGGACAACAGTTAAGAAGTTGGGGGGACAGGACGGGAGTACCAAGAATGAGGCAGGTCCACTGGCCCCCAGATGACAGTGGTGGGGTTCTCATAGCACCTGTGGGAGACAGGCAGGCTGAATTCCTCAGGGACCTTCCAACTCTGGGTAAAGTGCCCCGTCGCGAATGTCTAAGTAACTATCTCTGCGTGGGGATTCAGCAGTGCAGGCGGGTTAAGACCTTTAGATTCTTCTTTTTTTTTTTTTTAGAGACAGAGTCTCACTTTATCACCCTCAGTAGAGTGCCATTGTGTCACAGCTCACAGCAACCTCCAACTCCTGGGCTTAGGTGATTCTCTTGCCTCAGCCTCCAGAGTAGCTGGGACTACAGGCGCCTACCACAATGCTCGGCTACTTTTTTGTTTGTTGGTTGGTTACAGTGTGGCTGGGCTGGGTTCGGACCCACCACCTTCGTATATGGGGCCGGCGCCCTGCTACCCACTGAGACACAGGCACTGCCCAAGACCTTTACATTCTTGATCAGTAGTTTAAATTCGGGAAGTTAAGATAGCCCAAAGGGACAGAACTCATTTTCCCCTTCCCTGCTCCCCGTGTGCATCACCTGGCCTTCCAGAGGTTCCATTGCCCTGTTTTCTACACAGCTGCTGCCCATCACCCCACTCCTGAGGGTCTTTTCTTTTACCTGTAGCTGCTGTGCATTCCTCCACGTTTGCTCTGCTGCCGTTCTCAGGAAAAGACTTGTGAGAGACAGGACCAGGGCCGAGTGTCCTGAGCTGCAGGCAGGCACAGAGGGCTCTCAGGCCTTCATGCACTAAGTTTGTGGTAAAGTCTTGCGTTTTTTCTAGCTCCTCTCCCTGTCGACCACCAGACAAGGTTGGGGTTCATGGGAATCCCAACAAGCACCCAGAAACTAGAGCAAACAGAAGCCCCTCCTACTAAATGGCAAAGCAGGATGAGGTCCAGGGAAAGCCCAAGCCGACCTGCTACACCCAGAGGCCACACCAGGCCCCAGGCCGCAGACAGCACACGTGCCCTGGGCCCTCCAGATCTCAGCCTTGGACTCACTTACCCTTGTGTAGATGTGGGCACGGTGTTTAACTCCTATGAGCCTTGATTTCTACTTGTAAGATGGAAATCATAAAAGTATCTACCTCAGGGGTTTCGGTAGGATTCCATGACATAAGATACATTTCTCTCACAATAAAGAACACGTCTCATAGGAAGTGGTCAAAAATGTTGAGTGTTGCAGTTACCACTAGCTCCTGGCAGTGGCTACAGAATTTCTTTTTTCTTTTTTTAGGGGGTAGGCAAAATATTGGAGAAGATTAGACAAAGAGGAAAGAAGAGCTTAAACAATGAAGGTGGAAAAGAAGGGAGGGTTTTAAGTCAACAGTAACGAGGAGTTAATCGCTCTTGGCTGTGGAAGCAACAGTAGTGGCAAAGCCGCCGCACGGAGTGACTAGGATTATTAATTGTGGTAACCGTGACAGAAATAGGTTAGCAAGGGAGAGAGGGGCCTGGAAGGAGAGGAGACTGCATCAGATATGTTAGGATTTGAAACTCAGAGGTAGAGGCCGGGTCAAAGTGGCAGGTGGAGTCTTGGGGCACATCCCAACAAGCTGAGAGGATGGGAATGCTCAGGTGATGGGGAAACTGAGGCACAGGGAAGCTGCCTGGAGAGGGTACCCTGTGGGAGAGACAGGCTGAGAGGTGGGAGATGGGGCGACCTGGAGTGCAGCGGGGACCCAGGAAGGGACAAGAAACAGCACCCTGGGAGCCGAGATGCTGGCCTCCACCTGGGGAGGAAGCCTGGGAGGCCCTGGCTAAACTTCAACTAAACTTCATTTCATCAAATGCCTGGTCAGCCATGTCAGCCATGTGCAAGAAACTGCCCCACCCAAGGTGCACTCTTCTCTGTGAAAAGTGAGTTACCATGCAATCTTTCAGGTCCTTTCCTTCTGCAAAATGCTGCACACAGCCTGAGGGCCAGGGCAGGCTGTGTGAAATTGCAGAAAAAGCGCTTTAAAAGGAAGCAGCGAGTGAACACCGGTTTTCGGAATCTTTAAGGTGAAAGGAACTTGTATAATAGCTTCAATAACTAGCAAAGTCGAAGAAGGTCATTCAGTAACCACAAGTGCAGAGTACTGCCCAGTATTCCAGTGGGAAATAGAGCGGGCTAAATTCATGGGCACAGTAGAATAAAATCATAAGAGGAGACCTGTAAGGGATGTCTTTTCTCAAGAAAATCTCTTTTCGCAAGAGATTGCTTGTGAAATCTTCTGATTCTCACAAACTGAATCCACCAAAACCTCCAGAATATGAGAGCTATGGAGTGCCAGGGAAACCCAAGAAGTCCTTTTTGGAGAGTATAAATATGCATTTAAACACCTTGACGTTTGGGTTTATTCCTTATGATTTCCTATGCAATAGTCACAAAATGATATTCTCACATCCGTATATTCAATCAACCTTGTATCCTACTGAACATTACGCATCTTTCTCACCACTGATGAGTTCGGTTTGCATTTGCTTATATGTGCAAAGTGTGCTTAAGATTTCACATCCACAGGGCCTAAGATGAAAGGGGGAGGCATAGGTCAAAGGATACAAAATTGCAGTTATGTAGCATGAGTCACTTCACCATGTGTACATAGTATGTATCAAAACATCATGTGGCACATCTTAGATATATACAACAAAATGATGAAATGAAATTTAGTTGAAGAGCAAATGGCTAACAGTGTTTTTATTATGGTGATCTACTTCACTATCAAATTGCTCTGGGCGAAACTAACCTTCATCTTAAGGGCTCTACAATACACGAAGGCACATTTCAAGGAAAGTAGTTTGGAAAAATCTCTTGGCACAGAATCATTCGGATCATTCAGTGGGCTTGGGACTTTGGCAATGAACAGAAGATTTCTCTAAAGAAAGATTTTCTCAGAAAAAGATGATTGCTTTTTCATGGATGATGATGTTATTAAGAGAATGTTTAGTGTTCAAGAATGAAAACCTTGGACTTAACAAAAACCCTTTGAATTCTAGCCCAGAAAATCTGTCTGGATTTTGATTCAACATCTGCCAAAAAAATCTGACATGCAGGATCTAGCCCAACGTTTCCAGACATAACACAATATTGTGAGATTAGAATTTCTGAACTTACCTCTTTTCTTAGGTCATGCCGACTTTAAGAACACTTTCCTTCCAAAAGTCAATAATTGGCCCTATACAGACCCCTTCATTTACTTTATAGCCATTAAAAAGTCTCAATCTGGAATCCAGGAAGGTTTCCTGTTTGTAAATTGCTATTTATCAAATTAGCAATACTTTGCATAGAGTTTGATTGTTGGCAAACTATTTCCATATAAATGTGTTGTCATTTCTTTATAACCATCTGGGAGGTAGTCCTTAGTCTCACTTTCTAGTTAGGAAAACAGGACTGAGGCTGTTCAATTTGTCAATGGTTCAGGATACAGGTTTGTTCCTGCTATGCACCATGCGTTTTCTACTTTACATCATTCATTTATTCATCCAGTTATTTAATAAGGATTTGTTGAGTGCAAAAAAGAGGCATGTATTGCTCACAACTCTCTGAGATCCTTCTACACAAGTCGTTTGAGTTTTCTTAGTCATCGTCTTCCCAACATGATCCTGAATACCTCTAGCAAACTAAATGATAACCTGTGAGTATGGTGTTATAGTTTTACAGCTGGTTTTCTAAGAAACAAAATGGAAATAAATACAACATCAGTGCTATGTACTGTTTTCTAGATTCCTAAGGTGAGTTGGAGTGAGAGATGGAGGGTTGCCAGGGCCTGAGAAACTTAAAGAGACGAAAACACAAAGGGAAGAGCAGGAGATGGACAAGTAGAGAGGTCTGAGGTCCTACCGCTTCACAGCGGAGTCTTCCTGCCCTGCTCCCGTCCGCTTCTGACCACCTTCTATGAATCTGTAAGCCTGACACCTGCTGTGACATTTGAAATGGAAGCCATCCTAGAAAACTTCAGGACATGTGGTTGATAGAAACATGCAATCACCTCCAGTTGAATTATGAGTAGAAGCTATGGACTTTTAGTTGGTTGGACTTTTGAATTTCTCTATGGTCTTCAGATGCCCAGAAGTTAATATAACAATGCACAAATCTTTCCTAGTCTATGATTTTTAATTCATTCAAAATGTACAACACAGGCTAATGTTCTAGAGGAACTGTTGTTCCTAAAGTTTAAACACACATTTTCTAATAGTAAAATGATTGCAAGAAGAACTACTCCATTTTATCCTGTTTAGTTATTCAATAGGTTTTTGTTTTGTTTTGTTTTGTTCTTTGAGAACTTACAAGGCATTTGTCCAGGTCCCAGGGAGAAATTGTGTTGAATATGACCTTAGTTATTAATTGTTGCTTGTTAACGCTTAAAATATAAATGTGAAGTATATGTATCACATAAGACTCTTAACTGAAATTACTTAAGAGCTTAAATTTCTATACCCAAAGTTTGATAAACTCCTTAGGGAAAGGTAGGAATATTTAATATTCAAACCATGATGTTTAACATTTTAGTTCATCAAATACTTTTCACTCATAATTTATGAATTCAGCACAAATTTAGTCTTTGAGCATATGCAGGAAGGCAAAATTGCCTCTTGCCAATAAGTTTATTAAAACCCAGAGCAATGGTTAGTAACACTAACTATACTGCAAATTTTTCTGTAGACCCTTAGAAATGAAAAGACTTTATTTTTTTTTATTATTTTTTATTTTTTTTTTGAGACAGAGTCTTAAGCTGTCACCCTGGACAGAGTGCTGTGGCATCACAGCTCACAGCAACCTCCAATTCCTGGGCTCAAATGAGTCTCTTGCCTCTGCCTCCCAAGTAGCAGGGACCACAGGCGCCCGCCACAATACCCGGCCATTTTTTTTTTTTTTGGTTGCAGCCGCCATTGTTGTTTGGCGGGTCCGGGCTGGATTCGAACCCACCAGCTCAGGTGTATGTGGCTGGCGCCTGAGCCCATTGAGCCACAGGCGCCGAGCCTGAAAAGACTTTCTTATGTGTTGGTGTCAATGGGAACAGAGCTTGGTATCTATTATTTTATGCCACAGGAAAGATTGTGATATCAAGCCAATGGAAAAAAATTACTAGCTTCAGGAATAGTCTTTGCTTATGACCTCTTTATTTAATAAAGGATTATATTTATTCAGTTTCTAATAAAACTAAATATGATCCTACCCTAGCCCAGGATGTTAGATGTCACTCAAAACAAAGACATGTTCCCAAAAAGACTTGTATAAGAATGTTTATGACACTTTATGACAATAGGCAAAGAGAGAAAGCCCCTCTAATAGACTCACACGATGGAATAACACCAATCAATTAAAAGAAATAACAAAAACCACTGCACACTCTATCATATTATTTATATGAAGTTCTGGAACAAGCAAGAGCAACTTATGATGGAAAATAACCAGAACAGTGATCTTGGATGGGGGAAAGAGGGTAGGATGGTGTTGTTGGTTGGGAAAGGTTAAGAGGAGACTCTCTAAAATGTTAGTGATAGTCTATTCATCAACAGATGCTTTGTCACATTGGTGCATGCTCTTATCAAAACTCAATCAAGACTACCCTTAAGATGTGTGCATTGGATTTTATGTAATATTTAGTGCAAAAGAAACTGTAAACAAACATTGAGCTCCAATTGATGATGCATATGCTGAAATATTTAGTGGGAAAATATACCAGACAAACTTATTTCAAATAAATGAGGTGTATTGATGGATGGAGAGCAGATAGGCATGCAATAAAGCAAACAGAAATAAATGTGAATATAGAATCTAACTGCTAGCTATTTTTACTGTGGATATTCACTATAAAATTGGCTCAACTTCTTTATATATTTGAAAATTTACATAACAAAACGTTAAGAAAAAATTTTAAAGTGTGTGTATAATGTTTAAAGTGGCATTATTCTGAATACTTCGTGTATGTTAACTCATTCATTTTGTATAATTTTTGTGATAAAGAGAGGCTGTGTGCCAAACCCAGTTCCTTGACTTCCTGATAATGCAGCTATTTCTTAACCAATCATGTGCTTAATGGTGATCATGTGACTGAATCTGACCAGTGGAATGGAGTGCAATGGATGTGCCCATTTTCAGGACTCACCAGTGAAACTATCTCCCCTCTGAGGATGAATAGAGATATAAAATTTGATAGCTCTTGTTGAAAGTGATGGAACCTCACATAATAAGTAATTGACTCACTGAAGGAGCAATGCTTGCCAATCAGAAATATCTGTTTTGGACTTCTCTGAGTTAAGCCATAGAAGTTTGTGGTTTTACCTACCACAGTAGCTAGTACCACTCTAACTTGTACACAACTCTACATAATAGAAACTATTAGTATTCTTATTCAGCATATGATGACACAGCCCAGAACTCAGACAGCACAGTGACAACCTTGGGATTCCAAACAGTCTGTCTGGCCCCACAATTCTGACTCCCAAGTGTTGCACTATTCTGCTTCTTTCTTCCTTATAGATATAGACAAAATAGTTGTTTATTTCTCCTTTATGCAAGTGTCATGAGTCAGTGGTAGTGAGTCATCCTTTAAAATACAAATTATATTCTCAGTAGCAGACTTTTCTTAATAATGACCAAGCATATTGGTCAGCCAACCCTATCCCATGGCAACCAGACCACTTCTGTCACCTGGAAAGCTCCCAGGCACATGGTATCTGGGGAAAGCAGAGGGAGGCAGGAGAGAAAGAACAAGAGAGTATAAATATCAGCATCACAAACCTCTGCAGAAATCCTATTGCCCACTGTTAGTGTAAATAATAAAAAACTGGGGTGTCTCTATTCATTGTTATGTTAATTCTGACCACAAGAATTCATGTCAAAATAGAAAGATTCAGGTCCCTCCTTTAAAATCCACCTGGCTATGTTTCATCACTAGTGCTAATAGCCGAAAAGGGAGCTCCTTCAGCCCAGATCAGTCCTTGAAATAAACCATGTGGACTGATTTACTAAACCTCTGGTAACAAAGCAGATGCCTATAGGACCCAAAGTGTAAAAGAGAGAGGCCATAAAAGAACCTCTGCTGTTTTGCTGAACTGAGTTTCAATGAGTTCACCTCATTCTGAAAAAAATACATGCCGAAAATACAGTATATAATCCCCCGATATGCAGATGCAGGAAGTGGAAAAACTTATATACAGACCTATTACCATGATGCCTTTGGAACTCATGTTAACTATCAGGCTCCTAATTGCCAGATGCCACACAGCTTTGAGTTACATTTAGGAAATTATGGGTGCTGTCAAATTCACATTCAAAGAGAGTAACAAGGGACACAACAATGCCAAACAGACCGTGAATCAAATGGAACTCGGCTACAGCCATTTTTTTGTTTTTTGTGTTTGTTAAGCTTTGTCGGGTCACTGAATGTCAAAATAAATCCATGCAGATACTTTACTTTTGTACATATAGCTATAGGTTGCAAGTCAGCAAATGTTTAGTAATTATTTCTGAATATTAATTGTTAGAAATCTCTGAGCATGTAAATGATCTGAAATATCTTAAATTTCAAAATAAAGCCTTCAGCTGTCTTAAGATAACTAACTTCATAATCAAAATTAACCAACCTTACTCTTTAAACTTAGCCTTTAAAAATTCTTCCAATTCTAGCCTGAGTGAAGCAATGGCATTTCGTCAGATGGCTCTCAGCAACTTCTTCCATTCCTATCAATATCAGGGTTTGGGCTGCAAATATTTGTCAGCTGAGTTCCCAGCCAGCACATACTGTCATGGGTGCCCCTCTGGGCTGCTCTGCTGGTCATGATAACAAGTTAAAAATGGACCTCACCTTCTCAATTGTGTTCTACCACAGAATTTCTGAGGAGTTTAAATAGCTAACTAACCATATCCAACTATAACCTCTGAATGTGACCTTATTTAATTATAAGGACTTTGCAAATGTAATCTAGCTAAGACGGGGTTAGAGAGGGCCCTAACTCCAGATGTCTGGTGTTCCTATGGAAAAAAAAAAGGGGACTAAGAAGACAGACAGACGGCCAGAAGGTCCATCATGTGACAGAAGCAGAGATTAGAATGATATGTCTACAATTCAGGGATCACCAGAGGTTACCAGAAGCTTTAGGGGAGCACGGCCCACTGATACCTGGATTTAGACTTCTGCTCTCCAAAAAAAAAAAATCTGTCATTCTAAGATACCCAGTGTGTGAGGGGTGGTTATGATAGCCCTGGGAAGCTAATACAGAGAACATTACCTGTTAAAGAGATAATGTTTTTAAGGCTTTATTACTAAACATTTAAAACCACATCAGTGTGAAGTTCGTGATGGATCTTTCTTCTTGTCCTGTAGCCTTCTCCCTAAAGAGATAAAAGGGAGACAAAGATTTCTTTTGAGAGCCGAGCTACAGGTAGTGACTAGTTACTGCCATCCAGTCATTCTCCATTATTACAACTGAAGGGATAAAAGCCTTTTTCATGGTAAAGAGCAGACAGAGAACGTGACCAGGGCCCAGGGCCAAGGGCCTCTCCTTCTCCCTTGACCACCACTGTCTTCTCAGGTGGCACTTGTGAGGCACTAGATCTGAACTTCCTCCCACTGATTAAAGTTTCAAACAAATAGAGGCATTTCTTTGCAAAAAAAAGTTTAGTGCCAGGTGGCAAAACATGAGATTGACATGCCTCTTGTCACAGGCATGAGCTTGCATAGATTGTGTGACCTTCTGAAGTCTCAATTTCATCTTCTGTAAAATGGAAACAACAGTAATGCTGAACAGCAGTTCTCACCATGGTGATTATAATTATGACTTTGGTATTTTATACTCAATCCATGAAAATCAAAAGGTTATATACAGTGTTACTTTCCAACCAAAACCAATATAGTTTTCAAAAGCACTGCATTTTTCATTGCTTATATATGGCATACTAGTTTGGAAACTACTTTTCAAGTTCAACATAAAGTTTATCATAATCTGGGAGACATTTCATTTGACTTCTGTTGCCAAATTCCTACAATGAAGATTGGAGTGAATCCAAGATAAGTGTTAATACATTATCCAGGTCATTTAAGTCTCCTTATATAGATATCAGGCAGATATCTTTCTGATATAACTTGATAGAGAGATTATTAGAGATATCTCTCTAAATAACCTTGCATGTTCCCTGGGCACAAGCAGCTTCCATAGCTTTCTGATGACAATGACAAAAACATTATTTGTCCATTATCAGAAAATCCTTTTTCACTTGCTTTGTGACACTATGTAGACAGAGTACTCTTGACCTTTGGCCAAGATTTAGAACTGGTTTTAAATGACACAGTCAATAAAGTTGGCACCAAGTTTTATCCCTAAGACACAGAGGATTCCAATTTTTTAGTCATCTGAACCTGGTGTGACATATCCATTGCTCAGAAAACACAAATATCTTTACTATTAGATCTGTTATGTATATTTGACAGTCCACAGTCTCAGACAGTATGTGTATTTCTAGGGATAAAGTTGGTCAAACTTGTAAGAAAGATCACCTGTTTATCATGTTTCTACATGAAGTTAGCTATTTAACCTGCTTAGTTTCTGTGTTGACTCTTTGGTCATAATTTAGAGTAACAGAGTAAAACATCAAAAGGTGAGTGGCATCAACATATCATTGCCTTGCCCTTTCATCCAAATTTCACACAGTCTTTAGGCAAACTGCCTTCAGGAGAACCAAGTCCTTCTCTGTCTCCAAGCAACTGCAGGCCCGGCATTCAGCACACCCAAAGAGCAAAGTAGCAAAACTTCGCTTTGTTTCTGGAGACTTCCGGTTTCTGGTCTGACATAAAAAAAACTTAGAAGTTATCACTCTCATTCTCACAATAAGAAGAAAGCTGAAAAAAACTGAAAATCAATGACTATCCTTAATCCATAATAAAGTTGAGGTGACAAAGCAAATTATTGGCCCCAAACCCAGAGAGAGGAGGGTACAGAGAACTACAGCCCACTGGGAGTGGGAACTCCAGCGGGAGGAATACTGAACGGGGGATGGATCACTTCCTGGAGGCTGAGTGTGGACCAGCTCAGTAGAACCCCTCAGAGCCCACCCTAGGTGGTGGTGGACACATGTTCATGAGTTTTGCCTCGAGGAACCCTCAGATTCTCAGAGTGAAGATCAGAGAAAGATTCCTGCCTGCTTTGAGCAGCAGGAGAGGAAAGTTGAAATATACCCAGAGCATTCTTTTCTCATTAATAAGGGTAAATCCTGAAGGGAACCCATGTTACCAGTTCCTACCCACAAGAGGGAAGGAAAATACCCACTCTCAGCCCCCTCTAGGCCTCCTAAGCCACCTAAGGAGGTGAAAAAAAGCCTGAGAAGCATGTGTGAAGGTCACAACTCAAGGACATACACCCACTGAAAGACTGAACCCTAATCAGAACCATAGCACACTTCTCCCCTACTCATTACCACCATGTCAACAGAATGCCATTTGTGTATAATAAAAGAGGAGTATAGCTAAAAAAAGAAAACTGCAAGGGTCACATTATTTGAGAAGGAGTCTCTGGGAAAACTCAGAGACAGTGAGGGAGACTCAAATGGCACTAGAGGGGATTTTAGCCTCTGATGCCTGCAGCCATAGCAAACCATAAACACCAGCAGTAAATCTAAACTCCAGCAAGATAAATATAAAACCACACAATAAAAGTGTATTTACCTCAATTCCTTTTACTCAGTGTTTGACTCTCAACATAGACACAAGGCATACTATAATAAAATTAAAAAAAAAAAAAAAACAGATGAAAGAGGCAAATCAGGCATTAGCACCAGACTCAGGTATGGCAGGGATTTTAGAATTATCCAACCAGAAATTTTATACGTTATGATTAATGTGTTAAGGGCTTTGATGGCAAAAGTGCACAGCTTTCAAAAGCAAATAGGAAATGCAAACAGAAAGATGGAAGTTTTAAGAAAGAATCCAACTTAAATGTTAGAAATAAAAACCATTATAACAGAAATGAAGAATGCCTTGCCATGGCTGAGGAAAGAATTAGTGAGCTTGACAATATGTCTATCTGTAGAAACTTGCCAAACTAAAAATCAGAGAGAAAAAATAATGGTAAAAATAGACCCAAAGATGTTATAAGGGCACCTGACTGAATTTTTTTTTTTTTTTTTGAGACAGAGTCTCACTGTCACCCTCAGGAGAGTGCTGTGGTGTCACAGCTCACAGCAACCTCAAACTCTTGAACTTAAATGATTCTCTTGCCTCAGGCTCCCAAGTAGCTGGGACTATAGGCACCTGCCACAATGCCCAGCTATTTTTTGTTGCAATTGTCATTGTTGTTTAGCTGGCCCAGGCCGGATTCGAACCCCCCAGCCTTGGTGCATGTGGCCAGCACCATAACCACTGTGCTCCAGGCACCAAGCCTGGAGGGATTATTTTAACAGAGTTTATTTTTAGAACAAATGTAGACTTATGGAGCATTTGAAATGGTTCCCCATATGCTTTCCATTTGGCTTCCCCTATTATTAGCATCTTACATGAGTAGGCGCACGTGTTACCATCACTGACTCATACTGATACTTAGGTATTCACTGGAGTCCACACTTCATTCAGATTTTCTTACGTTGCACCTATTGTTCTTTTTCTGTTGCAGTGTTCCATCCAGGTTACATTCCTACCACGTTACATTCAGTCATCCCGTCTCCTTAGGCATCTCTTAGCTATAACAGTTTCTCAGACTTTATTTTTGATGATCCCGACTGTTTTGAGGAGTCCTATTTGGATATTTTGTAGAATATCCTTCTATTGGGATGTGTCTAATGTTTCCATAATTATGAAAACTTGGATTATGGATTCTGGGGGGAGTAGGATCAATGCAAACCGCCATTTGATCACATAATATCAAAGGCACATGCTATCAGCGTGTCTTAACATTCCTGGTGTTGACATCGACCACCTTGCTGAGGTGGTGTTTGTCAGCTTTGTCCACAGCAAAGTTATTGTCCCACCTCTCTTTCCATGCTCTGCTCTTTGGAAGGCGGTCACTCTGCACAGCCCATACTTACAAGAAGTCGGGAATTATGCAATCTCCTTGAGAGAGATATAGCTACATAAAATATTTGTAATTTACCTCTTCTCCCTGTTTATTTATTATGCAGTTATTTTTTATGCCAGTTAGGTTCATGGATATTTATACTACACTTTGGGTTGTAATCCAGTTCTGCTTTATTTTATTGCTCAGATCATTTCAGCAGTGGCTATTAGGGAATCTTTCAGGTGACTCTAGTTCAACTATACTGCAGTGGTTCTCAACTTCCTAATGCCCTTTAATACAGTTTCTCATGTTGTGGTGACTCCCACGCATAAAATTACTTTTGTTGCTACTTCATAACTATAATTTTGAATCATAATGTAAATATCTAATATGCAGGGTGTGTTTTCTGATGGTCTTAGGTGACCCCTGTGAAAGGGGTCGTGACCCACAGGTTGAGAACCACTGCAGTCTCGTTGTTCCTACAACATCTCCCCAGAATTATGGGTTTATTTGTTTATGTTGAGCACCTCCTCAATTTCTGGAACAACAAGGTGTTGTAGAATAATTTTGTATGTTACCTGCCTCAGTTCTAGATACATCACTTGTGTTGGAGTATGGCCTTAGAAACCATGATCTGGGCACAAAGTGAGCTCACTGTTACTCAAGTGTCATTTCTTTTTGACTCTCTCAGTTGACAAAGTGAAGAAATACATGTAAATATAAAAATTCATGTTACACACATTTATTATAAATGTTTTTATATGTAATCATCTGCATCTATAGTAAGATACACATGAAGACATAGACCATCTGCTTCGATTTACTTAATTGCTCAATTCCAATATATGTGGGTCATAATGTCATCTATGCACCATTACAGTATCAAAAACATGATTTCACTACCCTAAAAATCCCTTGTACTTGACCTAGTAAACCTTCTCTCCCTTCCCCTGAACCTCTGGCTACTCCTGCTCTTTCAATTGTCACTATAGTTTTTGGCTTTTCCAGAATGTCATCAAATTGGAATAATGCAATATGTAATCTTTTAAGAGTGGCTTCTGTAATTTAGAAGTGTGTATTTAAGCCTCATCCATATCTTTTTTTGGTTTGATACTTCCTTTTTAAAAATCACTGAATAGCATTACATTATACTGATAAAACCCAGTTGATCCACTCACCTATTGAAAGAAATGTAGGTTGTTCTAGCTTTTATCAAGTATGAATACATCACTATAGTTGAATAAATCTGCTATGAATAGTACATGCAGGCTTTTGTGTGGACGTGTCTTTAATCCAGTTTGGTAAACAACTGGGAGCACCATTGCTGAATTGCCGGTGAGATACTATGTTTATTTAGCTTTCTAAGAAAAGAGAGAGATTGTTTTTAAAATCACTTCTAGTACTAAAGTTATATGATCTATGAGAAAATAGCAACCATTCCATAGCAGTAGTTGATAATGATAAATATAGGAACTAGTCAACACTTAGGTGCACATTTGGAAATAAATCTCAGAGAAAATTAAGCTGGAGGAGAGGGGAGAGAGGAATGGGTAAATTCACACTTATTGAGGGAAGGACACACTCATAACTTTGGCTCAATCAGTATAAAAACAAAGTATGTAAACAAAACATATGTACCCTTAATATTCTGAAAAAAAATTAAAATAAATAAATTCAATTTTTACTGGCCTGATTTAAAAATTGATGGTAAAATACAAAACATAAATAGGGGTCATGAAAATAAACAAAGGTATACCATACCAGCATCTCTTTTTGATAAAGTATTCTTTTCAGTGAATTAAAATTAATACTTTATTTCAACTGGCTCATTTGGGATTAACAATAAATTCCCACAGGAAAATAGGTGCTGACCTCTGTGGCTGTCACCTGAGAGACCTCAAATACATCATTGTCTTTCATGCTAGCTGTCATTTTTCTTTTTCCATATTTCAGGAAATATCAATTGGTCTATTTCTGATATTCAGGGGAATATGTTCATGGTCAAAATTGTTCAAAAATCACAATGTTAAATGGTCATATGAACGGTTTATGAATACTTAGGCAAGATGCAATCTGACTCTTAAAATTGAGACATTTTGTTGGAAAGAAACTTGAGGAAATTCAGAATTCTCTAAAACTCTCTTAGTTTGCATAGCACTTTTAAAATTCAAATTAAAGCATGTTGTCTACATATTAAAGATTTTGAGATTCCTTCGTTTGCTCTGGCTGCCACAGCAAAGGACCGCAGTCTGGTGGTTTAAACA
This sequence comes from Arctocebus calabarensis, assembly GCA_963573935.1. Classification (NCBI taxonomy): domain Eukaryota; kingdom Metazoa; phylum Chordata; class Mammalia; order Primates; family Lorisidae; genus Arctocebus; species Arctocebus calabarensis. Next base: position 13,108 of record CAUYON010028892.1, on the reverse strand, counting down.
TCAGAAGTTCATTTTCTCAGTCTGAGATCAACCCGTGGGTGGGCTGGCTTCTTCCGAGGCCTCTCTTCCTGGCTTCCAGATGACTGTGTTTATGTGGTCTTTTCTGTGTTTCTCTGTGTCCTAATGTCCTCTTTCAAGAAGGACATCTCTCATATTAGGCTAGGACCCACTCATATGAACTCATTTTAACTTAATTACTTCTTTAAGACCCTACTTCCATATAAGTCTGCATTCTGAGGTACTAGGTGTTAGGACTTCAACATGTGAATTTGGGAGGAACAACAATTCAGCCCAATACACTACATACTTTAATTTTTCACTGTCCATCTTCAAATTAACCCTGATCACAAAATCAGTACAGACTATATTTACCAGGAGTATAATACAAAAGCTTTCTAAAAAGTGAGAATCTCAGAATTGCTTGTTTCTTTGGTTTTCATTGCGGGAAAGCACTGAGAGGTGCCCAGCAGGACAACTTCAGTCCTCCCATTCAGAGCTATCACACCACTGTCTGTAATCAAAACACCTGTCGCACAAGAACTGATGCCTCCAGGAAAAATCCCCATGACTCCTCCCTATCCCCAAGCTGCCCACAGTACATCTGAGAGAAATAAAGGCACAAAGAAAAATTAGGCCTACTCACAGAATACAATATGCAGGATCATTGTTTACACTTTTGCATTTTTTTAATTTCAAAATATTAAAAGGGCAGAGATATTTTGTTACATGGATAGATTTTATAGTGCTAAAGTCAAGGCTGAAAGGGTGCCTGTCACCCAAATAGTGTTCATTGTACCTGTCAGGTAGGTTTCACCTCCTTCTCTCCTCTCCTCCTTGATTTCCAGTTACTTTTACTTCTCTCTGTGCCAAAATTGCTGGAGAGTACCTGTGGTGGTTGCTTTTTTTTCATTCCTGAAATACTTCACTTAGGATAATAATTTCCACCTCCATCCAAATGGCTGCAAAAGACTTTAATTCATTTCTTTTCATGGGTGAGGGGTACTCCAAGACATATATACAACACATTTTGTCAATCCACTTAAGAATTGACGGGCACTTGGATTGATTCCACATCTCAGCAATTGTGAGTTACGCTGCAATAAACATCTGAGTGCCCGTGTGCTTTTAGTAAAATGACTCCTTCACTTTTGTGTAGAGACCCAGCGGTGGGATTGCTGAAATAAAATGGCAAGCCTACTTTTAGTTCTTTGAGAAATCTCCATATTGTTTCGCATAGAGTTTTGTACTAATTTGCAGTCCCAACAATAGTACACGAGCATTTCTTTCTCTCTGCATCCACACCAGCATCTATTGTTTTTCGTTGTTGTTTTTTACTTTCTAATAACAGCCTTTCTGACAGGAATAAAGTGATAGCTAATTGTGGTTTGAATTTTCCTTTCCCTGATGGTTATTGATATTGAGTGTATTTTCATATGTTCTCTGGCCATTTACCTATCTTCTTTTGAAAACCTATTCAGATCCTTTCCCTTCCTTTATTAGGATTGTTTTTTGGGTTTTTTCTCTTGCTGATTTGTTTGAGTCCTTGTAATGAATCCTGGACATTAGCCCTTTATCGGATGTACAGTTTGCAAATATTTTCTCCCATTCTATAGTGTTTCTGTTTGCTCTGTTGATTTTTTCTCTTGCTGTGCAGAAGCTTTTCAATTTAATTCAGTCCCATTTATTTATTTTTGTTGTTGCTATAATTGCCTTTGAGGTCTTAGTCATAAATTCTTTGTGTAGGCTAATGTCTAGGAGTTTTTACAGAGGAACATTTCGATCTGTGAGCTAAAGACCAAGACACACAGCTAGTTACAAGAGCAGAGCCCAAACTTTTTGTCCCTAATCCACTGTTCACTATTCATTAAAGGAGCGATCACTCCACGCTGTCTCTAGCTTATATACAGAAAGTCAAACATTTATATTTCTATCCCAAACATTTAATTGGTTCTAAAGTGTATAAGGTACTGGCCTTACGGAAATAAACATTAAGTGGAAGACTCTGCATCTGTATTCAGAGGGCTGGTAATGATACCAAGGTGGCTTATGGGAGGGAATTACAACACATTCCCAAGTGTTTCTAGAAAGAGATATTTTAATACAAGTATCTTATGGATGAAACAGAAAGACACCGCAGTCACACTTAGGATAAAGGAAGTATTTCCTGTTGGAGTGACCAATAAAGTTAAGATTTCTACAGTTAAGCAATGTCCCCAGGGGAACTTAGGTTTCTCAAGAAAAGCCAGTAAGCATCAGTGGCAATCTCTATCCCATTTGAAAGAGAGTCCCTAAAGCAAGCAGTCAGTTGGAATAGAGAGGTGACAGTGTGACAGTTCCTCAAATGCAGCACTGTTGTCTACCCGGTGGACAAAGTTATCGATCAGTTGTCATTGTTAGTATCAGTATTCTTGTTTTGAGAAGGCTATCTGTCTCTTGCGTGTGTACATGAGTATGTGTCTGGGTATGAACTTGTTTATATATACATACATAGCATATGGGGGTATTACTGACAAAAAAAAAGTGATAAATATGCAAACTCCAAAGCATAAAAGTGAAAACAATACCCTTTATTTTCTAAATTAATGTAACTGTATGCCTGTGTGATAAAACTGCTTTCCAAGTGATTGTATAGTATAAATTCAGATCACTTTAATCATTTCCAAATCATTTGTTGACTTCTATTATTTGTCTTCTGCATAATCTACCACATTGCCTTATGGTTTATGGAACCCACTTGGTCACCCTGAAGAAATGACTGGCTGTGAGTTGGTGTCTGTTCCTGCATCCCAGGGTCTTCCCCTGAGTGTGAGCCACAATGCCTCCCCCAGAGCTGAGGCCCGTGGCCTCTTCCACCACCCACTGGAGCCTGGAGGTGCAAGAGCCATTAGCATGCCTCTGCTTCCAGTTCTGATGGCCCCCCTGCAGCACCAGACCACCTGCATGTGTGCAGATTAGCAGCCTCTGTGGGGGCACCATCCACCTGTGCCATTTGCCAAGTGTGTGGAAAGATTTGCATAGTTCGTGCTTCCACACAGGCATTACAGTTTGAACGCATGAGCATCTGTGGTTGCTATATATGTCCGATCATAAAATTAATGATTCTGTGCGTTTAAATCAGGAGCCCGGTGGTTTATGCCTATAATCCTAGCACTCTGGAGGCCGAGGTGGGTGGGTTGCCTGAGCTCAGAAGTTGGAGACCAGCCTGAGCAAGAGTGAGATCCCCTCTCTAAAAAAAAAAAAAATAGCTGAGCTCCACAATGTAGGTTCTAGCTACTCAAAGGCTGAGGCAAGAGGATTGCTTGAGCCCAAGTCTTTGAGACTGCTGTCTGCTATGACGCCATAGCTCTCTACTAAGAGTGACAAAGTAAGGATGTCTCCAAAAAGAAATCAGTTATAGCCTCTCATTTATGGAGAATAATAGAAACAGAAACTTCTCCCTTCCCCTCTTACATTTTGCCTTTATTATTATTATTGTTTTTTTTGGCCTGAAAATATATTATCAGTATTAAAGGAAAGTCTTTCCAAACTATTCTCCAAATATTTTGAGTTTTATGCAGTGGACATTAAAATAAACCTTGCTGGTTTTCCTAGTCTTTAAAGCTTTAATGAACTTGCTCCTATATCTGGTCATATTATCTGATATCCCCATCTGCCATTAATTGAAAAAGAAGAAATGGCTACTATGCTGAGAACAAATAATTATGGGCTCTTTCATGCATTGTTCAGCTTATTAAACTTTATATAATTTGTCTTTGGAAATATAGTTTAACAGAACACAAAAAAAGTATATATCTATTTACATTTCTGATTTCTAACTCAAAATTTCAAACAATCTAATATGGTAATAGATTATCAAGGTAAATTTTTTTTCTTTCCTTTTTTTGTACACAAAGAAACTAGGTCAGGGAATTGTTAAACAAATTTAAAGTCATAAGCCTATCAATAGAAACAATTCCAAATCCAAATTTTATTGGCTCCCCAAACCATGCTTTTTCAACTTTCCAGCAGTGTGGTCAGTGATAAGGTTTGTATAAATTTGTTATAATAATATTTAGGAATCTCAGATAATATACAATGATAAATTTACTTTTTCTACAAATTATTAGGTTAGGGAAATTACTTATATGTAGGATAAATTTTGTTTTCTGTCTCCTTATAAATTGCTTAATTTCATTGTTAATAAATTCATTGTATTACCATCTGCCACCACTCAACTGTGTTTAGTTGTGTCCGTTGTCTGGTCTCTATGGTTCAGCAGCTGGAAGAATGAGGTTCTAAATGATTTGCTTGGAAGCCTTAGAATTTATAGATTACTATTTCTTAAAGAGGGTGTGAATCAGTGAGGTAATAAGATTTGGATGAAAGGATAAATCTCCTTGGGGTGATTCTGAAAGAGGACACCCAGAAAAAGTAAGGTCTAAAAGAACAGAGGTCTTCTCAAGAAAGGCCCAAGGACACAGCTGCAAGGTCTCCCTGTGGTGACTCAGCTCTTAGGAATTGCAGACACTTAACTTCCTGGGACCTGGAAACTAATGCTTGCTGCCACTTCTGTAAAAACACGAGCCTGCTTCTCCAGCTTGATTCAAACTGACCAATGAGAAAGGGCTGGAATTTTTTGACTGGGGATAAAAAGCAGAAGACTGAGCCAGTCAGGGAGTATGGCCATTTTGAACTCTTCTGTGCCATAGTCCACCACAGGAATAAATCTTTTCCTCTTTTAAACATGGTGTTTGTTCTCTCCACTGGGCCTCATCTTCCTGCAACATTTCCTTCTTATAGTGGAGGGGAATATTTATCCCACATACAATATGGAGAGGTGAGCAAGGAGGTTTTAAGTGGAGGAATGGAGTTATTTGGACAGCCTTCTGTGTGTGTTCGGGCACTGCTGCTACACAGCAAACCACGCAGAACATGAAGGCATAAACCACACTGTGTTCCACTCACCAATTCTCTGGGTTAGGAATTTGGAGACAACAAGGATGGCTTTCTCTGCTTTACAATGTCTGGATTCCCAGTGAGACGACTCAAAAGGCTAGGGAGGGTAGAATGGGAGGAAAGGGCTTTCACTCACTTGTCCAGTACAAGACAGCAGCTAGTTCCTAGAGCAAGCATCCCAAGAGAGAAAGGCAGATGTATGGCATGTATTACGGTAAGTGAAGAAAACGATGAGGTCCTTACATTTGGAAAGAAGAGTTGTATTTCTCCTAATGGCCTGTGGTTGGCCATTCTGCCAGGCTGTGAAATAGAGTCCTAGCTAGAAACCAGAATTCCTGCTTCCAGGGACAGACAATGGGAACAGGAATTTTGCTAGGAGTGGGAGTGGAGAAGCATTCACATCTGCCTTTTAGCTTTATGCTTCTTTACTGGCTCCATGTACTGAAAATCATGGCCCGAAGGTATAACGAGGATGCAAAAATCCTCTCTGCTCTGTATGCTGGTTAAAACCACTCCATGGCTGGTGGTTGCCTGTAGGGAAAGAATGCTGGTTACTCGCAGTTCTGAAACTACAATTAAACAAGAGTAGATAATGAGATTGGTTTCTGTTTGGTCCTTAAAGAAAAAAGTTAGATGACCTTGCTTTGGGTAGGGTTGAAGTAATGAAGTGTTTCTGACCTCCCATCTCTAATGGCTGAGAACTCAGTTTTAAGAGTTCTCTGGGGTCCACTTAACTAAGAGAGGATCCAATCACTAGGAGGTTTAGGATTTTATTTTAGTCAACATCTTGGTGTTGTCTTAGATGTCACATACTCTGGACACTGAGATCATAATACTGGCCCATCTGTTCAAGGGAGGGACATAGACTTGACACTGGATGAGAGGCATGCCACGGTCGTGTATTATGAAGATCATTTAGAATGAAGATATTGTCCCATTCTGGAACAGACAGTCTGCCACAATGAGTCAGATCTTAATAATATATTTTTATGATTTTATAAGCTGGGTGATTTCTCAGTGGCAGAAGTGAGTATGAAGAGAATCAATGATCTGAGACAATTTGCCAATTAAATTTCTCATATCATGGGCTTCTCTCAAGAGGCCAATGAAAGTTGATTATATGTGGTATATCCATTCTTTACAACTGATCTTTGCTCCTCTGTATTCCTGTGATATAGACGGTCTGATGTGAGACAGCTAGTATTTACCCACTGTAAAAGCCAACCATGGCAGTGATGAGAAAGATAGTAGCTGAAAGGGCACAGTCCCCTGCACCCTTGTAAGGTGAATCAGTCTCATTTGTGCTCCTTGAGGTAAGAGGCCCTGAGAAGGAACATTTCCAGTACTTGGGCTAGATGTGAGTTTGGGAGGATATTCACCCACAATTTGGAGAAGCAGCCTTGCTGAAAAATGCAGGCAGTTATGCCCTAAAGAAAAGAATGTGCTGGAGGGCCCATCAAGTCCCAGCTGGGGACTGATCACCTGCCTGGGGCAGTGGGCCATTGCAATTTGTTTCCTACCTCAATTTATGTAATAACTTTCAGTTAATCATATAGGGAAGTAGGAAAACAGAACAGACAACCCACCGCCTTTGTGGTTTATCTCCATTGTTGTTTATCTCCAAGCAGGACATTCTTAGTTTAGAAAGGTGTGTATGTGCTTTGCTACATTAATGCTGATAAGGAATTTTTATGACAGTTTTTGTTACCTTTTGTGTTCTTTATTCTTGGATATTGTTATCTGATGATTTGGGGTATATAAGAATCTTAGTAAAAATGGGTTTTTGCTGAGTGCCTGAGCAAGCCTCAGTCTTCCCTTTTCAAATCATTCATTTTTTTGCCTGTGGTGCTTTTCTCTGTCTCACCAACCAAGGTGGCTAGGCTAGTGGACAGCAACAAGCAGCAAAGCTTGCTCCAGGAGAAACGGCAGCTTCACTGCAAAACACAAAAGCCTAATGATACCTGAAAACTCAACCAAAACAATTCTGCAGTAAAGATAGTGTTGGCTTGCAAATTTTTTATTCCCTGTCAAAAATATCTGTGGTTTCTTTTGTACAGGGAATTTGGGCTATTGTTAAAATCCTTAATTATGTTGGGACTAATATTCTAATGACCTAATCTGAAGAGATTTTCCTTAAAGCAAGTACATTTTACCTGAGTATTGATCTAAATGGAAATACCCTTCATTGTTGAGTAGTCTTGAGAAGCAAATGCTTATGTACGGAGGAATGATTTCAAAATGTGACTTAAAGAAATACTGATTTCTGTTTTTGAATTTGAAAATGAAGTTAGGGGAATGCCTCATAGAATGAAGGAAGTACAGCTGTCAAGGGATGTTGAGAGGTCATAGTGTGCTCGTCAAAGCAGAACTCCAAAATGAAAACAGGTGGTGGAAAAATACCCTGTGGCTTACTAAAATATAAGTCATCACTGAAAACAAATCTATTCAATACACAGCAGTGTGCAACTCCTCAGTTTATATCAGAGAGTATGAACACTCTCAGTTCCCACTCAGATTCAAATGTGCTCCTTCTGGCATGGACGTTATAAGAAGAAAGGTGGAACCCTCTCCTCTGTGCATGAGCCAAGGACATGTTATGCTGTGTCTCTGTCCCTGCATAGTATTCTCCTCTCCATGCCGATGACATGTCTAGGTCTATGTACCTCAAAATGATGTCTAATTGAGACCTAAGAGTTAGACAATAAACTTAGGTCCAGCCAGCCACTGTAGGACAAAGTCCTATAATTTTTAAGAGCCCATGTTTATAGAAAACACATGGAAAGCATCAGTCAACAGAGATAAGCAGTCATAACACATTGAGTTTTGTGGTAGCAGTGTCATTTTTGGGGTTTTTATAATAACTGCAAATACTCATTTATTTCTAGCAGATGTCACCTTGTGTTATTTACAAAATATTGTCAGTGTTAGAACTCTTCAAAAGTATTATTTAATCTGTGCTTTAAAATTGTGCTAATTTTAAGAATTTTTTGTTAATGCCAAATGTGTAAATGTGGGTATTTTTGCTATTTAGAATCAATACTCAGGAATGGACATATTGTCAAGGGGTTTTCTTCCTGGCATTATGTGACTCTGGACCCCAGTTTGCAGCACAGAAGGGAGAAGTGTCTTGGTGTCAGCACCCCACATTCCTGGTGCTGGGGCAACCTGGGCTCATGATGCTGCTGCTTTCATGGTCTGTGCATCACACATCTTAGCTCACTCTCCACCTCTCCCTGCATGTACATTTTATGTCTACATTCCTTTCAAGGCTACTGTCCCCATTTTTCTATTCCCACCAGAGTCTTCTCCTTTATTCCTAGAAAGCTATTGAGAAGAGGGTGACAGCTTGGCTAGAAGATACTGCAATGAGTAGCCACTCCATTTCTTTCCTGCATCCCTATAGCTTCTTTGGTAACAAGGTTCCTCTTTCCAATGGAAACCCATACTGTGGGAAATGAGCCTTTCCTGCTGCATCCCTGCCGGCACACACAGGTGTGCACACAACTCAGCCTGGACTAGTTGAAGCACTGCATCCCCCGACAGTGATGGCTGGCTCAGGGATAGGCCGGTCAGACTCTCCTTGGATACATGGGTTCTGGAAAAGAAAAATCCCTCTGTCCCTCAATTATTATGAGCTGTGTTTGGGATGAGTCTGAAGCTACCAGTGGAACATTTAGAGAGAGAGGACCTGAAAAATGAAGGCAACAAAGGAGATCCTGAAACAAAGAAATGAAAGGAGAAACAAAGCCCAGCCCTCTGCATCTGAATGCTGAATCCATCTGTGTCCATCACCAGCCACACCCTCAGCTGTGGGCGAAGCCCCCAGTAGAGTCCCTGTGGCCCCTTTTTGGTTGAGAAAGTAACCAAGCCAGTCTTTTCCCCTTCCCAATCCAAACGCTGGGTACCTGGAGGGAGCAACCAGTGGTGATAAGATAACCCTTTCATCAAGAATGAAAGGCATTTAGGTTTGGAGAAGGAAACAAAGTCCATGAGCCAGGTTTCTCACAGGACGCAGGAAGACCAAAGGCCTATATGTCATCATGCCAGGGACTCAGGCCTGCTTCCCAGCATGCAGTGGTGTCCATATTTTATTTTGCAACTACTGGTGGGAGGGAAATACCAGTAGGAATGAGTTGTGTCCTAACTATCCCCTAGATCTCATGAGTCCCGGATGTGTCAGGTGACAAAGCGAAACAGCCCACACGGAACTCAGAGGCATATTGTTTTAGAACGAAAGAAACCATATAAATAATGGACACCAATGCTTTCGTAGTGAAGTTAATTGAAAATAATAATAATTAGATTAACTAACACTTACTGAGGACCAACTGTAGTTGGTGAAGGCAATAATCTGAATTTTGGGGTTCACTATTTTATGTGGAGGCTGTGGTGCACAAAAGATAATGTCTTGCACAAGACCACACAAATCCCACTGGAGCTAAAATGTGAAGCCAAGCAGTCTAATTCCCAAGTTTACACTGTTTTGTTTATTTTTTGTTTGTTTGTTTGTTTGTTTGTTTGTTTTCCAACAGAGTTTCATGCTGTCACCCTGGCTAGGGTGCAGTGGCGTCATCACAGCTCACAGCAACCTACAACTCCTGGGCTCCAATTATCCTCACATCTCAGTATCACAAGTACCTGGTTCTATAGGCCCCCACCACCATACCCAGCTGATTTTTTCTACTTTTGTAGAGATAGAGTCTTACTCTTTTTCACTGTGGTCTCAAACTCTTGGCCTCAGCAATCTTCCCACCTTGGCCTCCCAGAGTGCTAAGATTACAGGCGTGAGCCATCGTGTCCCACATACTGGTTTTTATCCCTCATGAGCACTGACCCTGAATACTCTCATCATATCTCCGTCACATGTGATAATTACATTTTTTTCCACCTCTGCCACTTACTACATGGTATTGGCAAACTTACTTGACATGTCCAAGTTTCATACAACTAACTCAAAGACCTCTTGAGAGTGTTAACTTAGGACATATAAAATAATTAGTACAGTGATAAGTGTAAGGTTTTTTAATTAATTGTATTAGCAGCAACAGCATTGCTCTCTTTTAATGGCTGAATAGTATTCCATAGCGTACATATACCACAGCTTGTTAATCCATTCCTCGGTTGGTGGACATTTAGGTTGTTTCCACATCTTGGTGATTGTAAACTGAGCTGCAAAAAAGAGTCTAGTGCAAGTGTCCTTATGATAAAAGGAATTTTTTCCTTCTGGGTAGATGCCCAGTAATGGGATTGCAGGATCAAATGGGAGGTCTAGCTTGAGTTCTTTGAGAGTTCTCCCTAATTCCTTCCAAAAAGGTTATATTAGTTTGCAGGTCCACCATCAGTGTAAAAGTGTTCCCTTCTCTCTACATACACACCAGCATCTGCAGCTTTGAGATTTTGTGATGTGGACCATTCTCACTAGGGTTAGATGGTATCTCAGGGTGGTTTTGATTTGCATTTCTCTAATAATTAGGGATGATGAGCATTTTTTCATATGTTTGTTAGCCATTCGTCTGTTTTCTTTAGAGAAGGTTTTATTCATGTCTCTTGCCCATTGATATATGGGATTGTTGGCATTTTTCACATGGATTAATTTGAGTTCTCTATAGATCCTTGTTATCAAGCTTTTGTCTGATTCAAAATATGCAAATAGCCTTTCCACATTTTGCTAGTTGTGTATTTGCTTTGGTTGTTGTCTCCTTAGCTGTACAGAAGCTTTTCCGTTTAATTAAGTCCCATTTGTTTTTTTATTTATTTATTTGTGTGTGTGTGTGTGTGTGTGTGTGTATGGAGACAGAGTCTCACCCTATCACCCTTGGTAGAGTGCCGTGGAGTCACAGCTCACAGCAACCTCCAGCTCTTGGGCTTAAACAATTCTCTTGCCTCAGCCTCCCAAGTAGCTGGGACTACAGGCACCTGCCACAGTTCCCAGCTAATTTTTGATGCAGTTCGGCTGGGGCCAGGTTTGAACCCGCAGCCCTCGGTATATGGGGTAGGTGCCCTACTCACTGAGCCACAGGCACTGCCCTCCATTTGTTTATATTTGTTGTTTTTGCCATTGCCATGGCAGACTTCTTCATGAAGTCTTTCTCCAGGCCAATATCTTCCAGTGTTTTTCCTATGCTTTCTTTGAGGATTTTTATTGTGTCATGCCTTAAATGTAAGTCCTTTATCCATCTTGAATCAATTTTTGTGAATGGAGAAAGGTGAGGGTCTAGTTTCATTCTTTTACATGTGGATGTTCAATTATCCCAGTACCATTTATTGAATAGGGAGTCTTTCCCCCAAAGTATGTTCTTGATTGATTTATTGAAGATTAGGTGGTTGTAAGACGTTAGTTTCATTTCCTGGTTTTCTATTTGATTCCAAATGTCTATGTCTCTATTTTTGTGCCAGTACTATGCTGTCTTGACCACTATGGTTTTGTAGTACAGTCCAAAATCTGGTATGGTGATGCCCCCAGCTTTGCTTTTATTACTAAGAACTGCCTTAGCTATACGGGGATTTTTTTGGTTCCATATAAAACACAGAATCATTTTTGCCAAATCTTTAAAGTATGATGTTGGTATCTTAATAGGGATGGCATTAAATAGGTAGATTGCTTTCAGAAGTATAGATATTTTAACAGTGTTGATTCTTCCCAACCATGAGGATGTGTCATGAGGATGTGTTCTTCCATTTGTTAATATCCTGTACTATTTCCTTTCATAGGATTTCATAATTTTTTTTTTTTTTGAGGCAGAGCCTCAAGCTGTCACCTGGATAGAGTGCCATGACATCACAGCTCACAGCAACCTCTAATTCCTGGGCTCAAGCGAGTCTCTTGCCTCTGCCTCCCAAGTAGCTGGGACCACAGGCGCCCACCACAACGCCCGGCCATTTTTTTTTTTTTGGTTGCAGCCGTCATTGTTGTTTGGCGGGTCTGGGCTGGATTCGAACCTGCCAGCTCAGATGTACGTGGCTGGTGCCTTAGCCCGTTGAGCCACAGGCGCCGAGCCTTCATAATTTTTTTTATAGAGGTCCTTCACCTCCTTTGTTAGGTATATTACTAGGTATTTAATTTTCTTTGAAGCTATGGTAAAGGGAGTTGTGTCCTTAATTAGCCTCTCATCTTGACTGTTATTGGTGTATACAAAGGCTACTGACTTGTGGACATTGATTTTATATCCTGAGACATTACTGTATTTTTTTATGACTTCCAGGAGTCTTGTGGTTGAGTCTTTGGGGTTCTCTAAGTATAAGATGTTATCATCAGCAATGAGGGAGAGTTTGACCTCCTCTGCTCCCGTTTGGATGCCCTTTATTTCCTTGTCTTGCCTAATTGTATTGGCTAGAACTTCCAGCACTATGTTGAATAGTAATGGTGACAGAGGACAAACTTGTCTAGTTCCAGTTCTAAGAGGAAAAGCTTTCAGTTTTACTCCATTCAGTAAAATATTAGCTGTGAATTTGTCATAGATAGCTTTGATCAGTTTCAGAAATGTGCCACACATGCCTATACTCTTCAGTGTTCTAATTAAAAAAGGATGTTGGATTTTATCAAATACTTTTTCTGCATCTATTGAGAGGATCATATGATCTTTGTTTTTGCTTCTGTTAATATGGTGGATAACGTTTATGGATTTGCGTATGTTAAACCAGCCTTGCAACCCTGGGATGAACCCTACTTGATCACTATGTATGACTTTTTAATGATAAGCTGTAATCTATTGGCTAGGATTTTGTTGAGAATTTTTGCATCTATATTCATGAATGAAACTGGTCTGAAATTCTCCTTTTTAGTTGGGTCTTTTTCTGGTTTTGGTATCAGGGTGATGTTTGCTTCATAGAACGTGTTGGGGAAGATTCCTTCCTCCTCAATTTTTTGGAATAATTTCTGCAGTATGGGAATATGCTCTTCCTTGAAAGTTTGATAGAATTCTGGTGTGAAGCCATCCAGACCAGGGCATTTTTTGGTTGGAAGATTTTTTAGTTTCTTTAATCTCAATGCTTAAAATTGGTTTGTTCAGGAGATCTATTTCTCCTAGCTAAGTCTAGGGAGAGGGTGTGATTCCAAATATTGATCCATTTCCTTCACATTGTCAAATTTCTGGGCATAGAGTTTCTGGTAGTATTCAGAGATGATCTCTTGTATCTCTGTGGCATCAGTTGTAATTTCCCCTTTATCATTTCT
>CAUYON010028890.1:0-36069 GCA_963573935.1 Arctocebus calabarensis | reverse complement strand
GGCACAGGGGAAGGAGGTCCGGTTTTTAGAGGGTCTCTCCCGTGGGGTAGAGTGGGAGGACAGCCAAACTCTGCTCGCTTGTTTGTATGGAGGTATGGCGTATACTGCGAGCTGTTCTCTTGGGGGAGGGGACTCCTGTCTGCTTGGCGATGTGCTCTGTACCTTTTATTTGTATCCTTGGGGTCGCAGGTCGCTCCAGCAGGTTTGATGTGCGTTCTTCGACCTTGTCTCTTGGATCAGCTACAAACCATTGGCTTTCTCGCTAAATTTCTGTCCTTTAACTCTCCTTCTGGACAGGAGCGTCTGCAGAAAGCTGGCTACAGACCGCCATCTTGGCTCGGTAGCCACTTTTTATTCTACCTTTTGGCTATTGTGAATAATGCTGCTACAACCATGGGTATAAAAATATCTTCTCAGGTCCCCACTTTTAATTCTTTTGGGTATATGTGTATATCCAGGAGTGGAATTGCTGGATCATATATTAACTATGTTTAACTCTCTGAGGAATACCAAACTGTTTTCCGCAAGGGCTGCACCATTCTACATTCTTAGAGTTCTAATTTCTCCACATTCCTTGCCAACGTTTATTATTTTCCTTTCTTTTTTTTTTTTTTTACAATAGCCATCGTGATGGGTGTGACAAAGTACCTCATTATGGTTTAGTTGGCATTCTTTCCTGGGTTTTGAATCTCCAAGTCCCTCGAGTGGAGGGACTTGCGGTCCTAACATCCTGTGGCAGCAAGGCCTGTAGAGGCAGAATAGATCTGATCAGGAGCCTCCCAGGGCTTAGTGCCTTAGAATTTTCACCTCTTTGTAAGTGACAATTTAAAGAACCAGATTATACTCTATTTGGGATGGGAAGAGGACCTTGGATGTGGGAACAAAAGGTGTGACTCTCATCACTATCTTATAATCTTGAGTCAGTCATTTAACCTCTCCACATTTTAGTTTTCTTATCAGTAAGATGGGGACATGCTCTATCCAGAACTGTGATGATGCTGTGGAGGCCCTGGCAGAGCCAGCAATCAGGCCCTCAGTCAATACGATCCAACTTCAGAGTTGCTCATGATTGAGCATGGCTTTTACTGTGTTCAATTTGTCTGTGTGTGAACCTATACCCACCCTTAGGGCACACAGACTAGATCACATGTATCTCTCAATTCCCAGTAGCCTAGTACAGCCTCAGCCATATAGGATCCTCTGTTAATTAACAAACTCATTACTTAGACTGTAGCTTTCAATCTAAGGTCAAAAGAGGTAAAGTATTAGAAAGAAGGCCAGACTCTAAGTCAGTAAGACTAGCAAGATAGTAGAGGACAAATGGCCTTAACAAGATCAGTCAAAGGCCCTAGACTTGAACAAGAACAACAGCAACTTACAAGTGGAGAGTGTTCTATGGTCGACACAGCATGTTCTTACACAGGGTGGCCATAGAGTATGCAAAGTATATGGCCACCCTGTATATTACCTTCATGAACAAACAACACTGTGAGAAAGGGATCATTATCACTCTCATGTACAGATGAGCAAATCAAGGCTCAGGGAAGTTTAGAAATTTGTCTGAGGTCCAGAATTTGGAAACCAGTGGGGCCTGGACTTGAACCTGGGTCTTCTGATGTAAGGACCTAGGATGCTTTATTGGCAGTTCATTCTGAGCTCCCACATTCACACCCATTGCAGATTCTGGTTTGATAGTAGAAGACAAGCAACAGACACCAAGAGTCACAAGAACCCTTTCTCGTACCTCCCTAACACTCAGAGATTCCTCATCTGAGTAATTCACTACATTTTCTTTTACATTCACATAGGAAGGTTTGCTGAAGTGGGAATGAGGATTCTCCCTGGTATAGTGTCTTCCATCTTCTCCTAAACATTCATTCAACAAACACTTGTCAGAGTCAAAGCTCTGGCCAGTTTCAACTGTGGCACACTCACCTTCTGTTTCCCCATGCCCTGAATTTGAATGTGGTTTATTCCACAGGAATAAATCAGCACCAGATAAACCACTGGCTGACCCTTATTTAGGAGGTACTGTCAGTGGGAAGAACATTGCCACCAGATAACATCACTGGCTGCTAGATTAATGCCAGGGCTTGTCTCCTGATGGATGGTGTGCAAGAAAATAGCAATTACTCAGTGTAGTTGTGCTGGATTGCTGTGCTGCTCACCCTTGCCAAGGCGCAGGGGTACACTTTTGGGGACTGAGAGTGGCCTTAGTTTAGTACCTTGTGTCCAGACCAGGCTGTGGGAGATGCTAAATGGGCAAGGGAGGGGAAAGAGGAGGCCCCATCTCCACCTCGCTGTGTGGCTCTGGGGTGTTTTCTTGATTTGACTGTGCCCCAGTTTTTCCAGTCTGTATTATCACTTGCAACCCCAGCCTGTCTTAAGGGTTTGGAAAATATTTGGCACCAACATCAGGATGCCAAATATTTGACCCTGGTAAGGTGCCTCCCTCAATTCTGCTTTCATGGCTAGGCTGGCAATAGGGCAGGGTGAGTTGGAAGGATAGAGCATGGGATGGAATGGTGAGCGTGCCCCATGTGTGAGGATGACAGTCACAAAGGAGCCCTCACCATAATTCTGAGCCCGATTTTCCTTCCTGGGAAAAAGAACGTGGACTTTAGAGTCAGATGGATGGAGATGTCAATCTCCACTCAGCCACCTTTAGCCATGTGCCTGTAAACCAGGTAATCCTTCTGACTTTCAATTTCCTGATTTTAAAAAGGGAATGCAGCTCTGATCATGCTTGGATTATTGCAGTGCCCTCCTAACTGGCCTTCTGCTTTCCCCTTCACCCCTCATTAGTTGGAGCCAGAAGGAGGTTATCAAAACACAGGCCAGGTCATGAGACTTCCATACCTAACCTCTATGGCTTCCTGTCTCATAGAGCAGGAGCCAAAGTCTCCAGTGGCTTAAAAGGACCAGGTCCCCTGTTCCCCGTTACCTCATCTCCTTGCACGCTGCTTATCCCTCTCGGCCTCTGGACCTCTCCCTGACGCACCCCACCTGACGCACTCTTTGTGCTCATATTTGCATCACACACACCTTGTCTTCTTCAAGTGTTTGCCTGAACATCTTAAGGAAGCCTGCTGTCACCATCCTCTCAAAAATTGCATGCTTAAACCCCTCTGACCCTCCTAGTGTTTCTCACCTTGCGATTTTTTTTATTGTCTTAAGCATCCCCTGTAGGAGCTGCAATACTTAAATCGTACAAGATAATTACTGTACACGACTTCATTGTGTTCATTGCCTATATTTCCTGGCCAGGGTGTTTGACTCCATGAGGGCAGGGATTTCCGTCAGTTTTACTCAATTCCGTATCCCTAGCATGTAGAAAATTGCTTGGCACAGAAATCAGGGGCCCACATTTAAAAAACAATAATGTTTTGTGTACAACATTAGAAATAAGAAAGCAAAGAGGATAAAAATTACCCGTAGTCACATGTACCAACACCCAAAATTAGGTAAGGTCAGAATTTCAGTACGCATTCTTTCAGATTTTGATTTTATATATACATTATATGTACATGACTCTGTTTAATAAACGTGGGTCTGTTCTGTAATTGTTATCAATCCATTTGGCTTTTTCTTTTTCTTTTGAGACAGATTGTCAAGCTGTCACCTTGGGTAGGTGCCATGGAGTCACAGCTCACAGCAACCTCAAACTTGGGCTTAAGCGATTCTCTTGCCTCAGTTTCCCAAGTAGCTGGGACCATAGGACCCCACCACAATGCCCGGTATTTTTCCTTTCCTTTTCATTGCAGTTGTCCTTGTTGGTTTTTTTTTTTTTTTAGCTGGCCTGGGCCAGGTTTGAACCCACAGCCTCCCTGTATGTGGCCGGTGCCCTACCCACTGAGCTACAGGCGCTGCCCTCATTTGGCTTTTTCCAAAAAACTGTACTATTAATATTTTTTCATGTCATTGATCAACTTCATTCTTTTTAATGGTTACATAGTTCTCCATAGCATGATGGACTATAACCCGCTCAATGAATCTGCTACTGGTGGGGATAAGTTTATCTCCAGTTTTTCACCATGGAAGACAGTGCTGCGATGACCGTCTTTGTCCGTATTACTATTTCTGTGGGATAGAAACCTAGAAGTGGGTGTTCTGCATTGAAAATCATGTGCATTTTAAATCCTGGTTAAGAAATCCTGGAGACTAGCAGAACCAATGAACAACGTTTCTCCCTAATCTCATCATCTACGTAGCGTCTTTCTGAACCACATCTTTCTACAGTTTGAGGAGGAGGCAAACATTTCAACCTAAGAATGTGAGTTTAGAACATTTTTTTCCATAATCTTAAATAATTAGCCTGACAACGACCTGCTGGCCTACTAGGATTATCCTAAGAAAGGGACCTTTGTAAGCAGTGCGTTTTTTGCTTATAAGTATCCAGTGTTCATTGTTAATAGTACAATGTAAACCATGAGCTTTTCCCGTGTGTCTTCTCTAATTGGAGAAGATAATAATTTCATTTTGTCTAATATTTTTTCTGCATCTACTGTGATGATCCTATATTATTTTTCTTCTTTGTTCTGTTGATGTGGTGAATTACATTGGATCTCAAATGTTGTAACAACCTTAAATTCCTGGACAAACCCCACCTTAGTCAAGATAGATTATCTTTTTTGCCGGCTAGGCTTTGTTCATGATATTTATATTCATATTCATGAGGGAGATTAGTCTGTAACTTCATTTTATAGTAAAGGCTTTGTCAGATTTTTGTACTGGGCTGAGTGTCCTCATAAACTGGATTATACGTTCCCTCCTCCTCTACGTATTTATATAAGATTGGCATTATGCGTTCCTCATGTTTGATTACAATTCAACAGTGAAATCATCAGTATTAAGAGTTTTCTTTGTGAGAAGGTTGTATTTTCTATTTCATCTGTGTCAGTTTTGATAAGTTATGTTTTTCAGAGGAATTTGTCCCCTGGCCTCCATTGTTTCCGCAGAGAAGTCAGCCCTCAGTCATCACATTGTTCCCTGTCATTGTTTACTTTCTGCTAGCTGCTCTCTAATTTTTTTGGTCACGATACGAGTAGATGATTTGTTTTCTTTGCATTTGTTCTACTTGAGATTCACTGAGTTTCGTGGATCCATAAATGTATGTTTGTACACAGTTTGGGAATATTCAGGCTTTGTTTCGTCAATTTTTTTTTCTGCCTCTTTCTTTTTCTCCTTTTCTGTATTTCATTTATACACGCAGAGCTATGTTTCACTGCTTTATATTACCCTATACATTTCAGAGGCTCTATTAACATCTATTAATATTTTTTTCTCTGTTCTTTAGCATGAATAATTTCTACCGATCTAACTTCAAGTTTACTAACCCTTTCCTATATCATTTACAATTTTCTATTAAGCCCAACCAGTACATTTTTCATTTCAATACATTTTTACTCTGGATATTCCTTTTTTTCCCTTTTACATTGTCCTATTTTCTCTGCTGAGGTTTCATATCTTTTCATTCACTATCTGTATATTTTCTTTTAAATGGTACTGATTTATAAAAACTATTTTGAGTCCTTTCATGTTATTCCAACAACTGGGGTCAATTTCAATTGCCTGTACTTTTCTATTGAGTATGTGTTAAACATTCCTGTTTCCTCAAGTCTAAAACATTTTAACTTTATCCCAGATACTGTGGATGACACACTGTAGAAACCCTAATTTGTTATCCTAGTGTGTTGAATTTTGTTGCAGCAGGTAGTAAACATAATGCAACTCAAATTCCAAATTGCCTTGCCTGTGAATATCAGCTGATTTCACTGCTCAGTTCTTCAACTTTCCAGGTGGGCTTCTTGGAATCTTATACACACACACACACACACAGAGTAAGGGAATTAAAACTTAGGGCAGAATTTATAAGGATATTTTGGATCTATAGTTTCTGTGGCTTCCTCTTTTCTAAGGTTTCTCTTCTCAATTTCCATCTGCTTTGGCAGCCCTGAAATCTGTTCTCTGACTCCTCAGCCTTATAAGATTGCAGATTTCTCAGTGAGTTATAGTCTCTCTATGTCGGGTATTTTAGGCTGGGGATGAAGGAGAGATGCTTTTAGTAGAAAAACTACATAAATGTGACTCTCACTAACACAGTTTCCTTCTTCCAAGGTTTAATTTTCCAGTTTCTGCCTATTAATCATTTTTCAGCACCTTCAGGTAGTTTTCATTTGTTTGTTTGCCCAGAGTTTATAATTCTACCTGAAGAAGCAATAGTCTAAAACAAGCTACCCTACCATTACCAAAAGCAAACACCTTTCAGTAAGTAAGATCATTAGTATTGTTTGTCTGCTTTTGTGCATTGCCTGTTTTATGTTCCCACTCATTTCTTATTCAGATTTTATTATTAATTTGTAGACTATACCCAAATGAGCTCATGTCTACATCTATTCTGATCACAACCTATTTGAACTGGCTAGTAAAATAGCTTCAACTTCACACATGAAGCAGACATACAGAATAGCCCAAGGGAACATTTGTAAATAGATCAAAGACAAATATAAATGTGGAGCTAAAAAATCACCTCCAGGTGGTACCTACCTACACACTATTGTGTAAGCCTCCTCATTTAGAACTTGTAGTGTCCTCACTGCTGGGTACACAAGATACAACCATCCCTGTCCCCAGACCAATTTGCCCAGGCTGTTTTCCCCACTGTAATGTTCTACCCACTATTTTAGCCCAAACAGACTTTACTCACCATGGTGCACATTGAATAAAGATCACTGACTAGCAAGTCAGGAGGCCTGGATTTTAATTCGGGCTCTTCCGCATCATAGTCAATTTATAGGAATCAGTTCCTCCGACTTTAAAATAGCCACAATAACAGAGCATTGTGCTGCAAATAGAATGAAGGAGATGAAAATGTCTAGCATAACATGTGGCACACAAGAAGAGCTCAACAAAGTCGAGTCTGAATTCTTTCTTGAATTCTAAACTATCCAAAAATGGAGAACAGAAGAGAAGGATTCTTGGCCACAGGTGCTGCAGAATATTCCACGGAAGAGCTGGGAACAGAGGTGGAGGTAGCCGCCCTGCACAGGTATGTGACAGAGAAGGGGGAGCAGGGGACTTGGGGCTGGACTCCGCTAACCACAAAAATTTGTATTTGCTCTCTGGAGCAAAAATAAATAGTTAATGCTTTCACCAAAACCTACTGCTAAATTTCAGATGATCTGTCATGTAGAAATATCGTGGAGATAGAAAACAAATACGGCTGACTTGCTCATATAAAACAGCTGGTAAGGTAAACCTTGGATTCGTTTTCTGGGCATGTATTTTCACAGAAATTCACCTAACAGAGTACCTGGCTTATGAGAGGAGCTAAATAAACCCTAATTTCTGAATCTGAATCCAACTTTCTTTGCAATTGTCTCCCAGTGAGCCACGCAGACAGGGGCTCTGGAGGCCAATCTCAGCCACAAGCTGTCATGCTTCTTTGCACCCAAACCATGCTGCCCCGGGTGGGGCCGGTGCCTGGGGGTGCTGGGCAGTAAATCCACTGAATTTGGAACCCTAGGGCACAAGTGATTCTCTCCATCTGTCCCATTGTCTGAAATGTAAGGTTCAGGAGACCTGTCTTGGATGGAGAAAGTCAAAGCCCTGAAACCAGAAAGGACCGATGAGCACTGGTCAGGCTCCCTGAGAAAGCTCACAGCCGGCCATGGGCCCTGATGGCACGGCAGCCTGCTGTGTGCAATTATGCTAGCACTGGGTCCATTGGTTCAGGCACCATAGGTATGTGGTTGGTTCTACCATGCTACCTCTTCCTGTGGAGTGGAGATCAGACAAGGCTCTTTCATGGACCAGAGGGTATCCATAAACATGTGCTTTTTAGGCAAAGAAAATAAATAATAAAAGAGAACTGTAAATTTTCTTACAGATCCCCCAAAATATACAAATCAGGGCCTAATAAGAACCTGTGCAGAGCTGAGGACATGTTATATTTGAATTCTATGAAGAACGTGCACAGGCTTAGGACAAACCTGATCTAGCTTAGGAAAAACAATGATTAATATCTAAAGGATGAAGCAGGGGGTGACGTTGTCTATAGTAACATTCCTCAAAGGGTCCTTTTTTCAGTAAATCTCCCTACTGTCATTAAAATATGATTTGATGTGCATAATTATAATTAGATCTAGCTTTTACAGAACATGTCTGATGTGAACCTGGCTGCATTAGTTTCATGTTGATTTCATTGCCTCACATTTATTTGGGCATCTCTCGCCAGGCACTATGCCAGAGCTTGTGCTGGTCACAAGGATATTGAGATCAGTACAGACTCTGAGCTCCAGGAGATTAGAGTTTCATGGAGGAGCTGGCCAGGTACACAGCTAAAGAGAATGTAATCAGGGAAACATCACACAAGGTACTCAGAGGACACAGATGACTTCTTTGGCACCAGTGGTGAGGACGGAACCCGAAGAGAAGAGATAATACCTGGGCTGGGGTTGCAGTCAACCCTTTAGCCACAAACACTTGTTGAGCACTAAACATGCATCAGGCATTGCAGAGATGTTGGACTAGGACCTTCCCTCCATGCCAGCAGCAGAGATAAGAACCAAGTGAACACGATCGTTATGTGCTGTGGAAGGGGTAGGAGGGGAGTGTGGCTGCCAGTAGGTGAGGGGGAGGCTATTTTAAATACAACGGGTGGAAGGGAGGTGTTCTAGGAAAGGGCATTTTTCTTGCAACTTGAAGGATGAGAATAAGTCTCTTACAAGAATCACTGGCAAAAGCTGCAGAGGGATCAGCAGGGGCGAAAGTCCCGGGGCAGAGAAGAGTTCGTGAGTCCTGGGAACAGGAAGGTTGTTGTGGCTGGATTATGCCGGGCTGCACTTGCACAGAGTGGGGCTGGCTTTCTGCTTTGGTGAACAAGGGAGGTTTCTAAACAGAGGAAGGAAACTCAATCAAATTTTATTGCTTAGCAAGAGGGGCACACTCTGGGGACAAACTTAGCACTCCCCATCTGGTTTGGGGCAAGTCTCACCCTCTGCCACTTCTAGCCTAAGAATCCTCTCTTTAGTTAAAATTGTGATGATTTGTTCAGCATGAATTTTTGCATTAATTTTGATTTTTTGGTAATATTGAACTAAAATATGACTTCTCTTGGTTGCCAAATTCTTTGGTACCCCTACCATTTTGTGCCAGAGATGGGAGCTTTGCTCTCCTCGCCCTGGTCTCAGCCCCGCCCCTCAGGCCCTTCCCCCTTCCTGCACAGGTGGCTCCAAGTGTAGGGAGGTGGACAGTCCTCAGCTTTTATTTTCCTGCCAGGAATTCAAATATCTCCCTCACTCCCAAACTTGTCTCTGGTGTGTTCTCACGTGAGCACAGAGATACGGTTCTTCTCTACCATCTTAACCCCACTCAGCTGCAGAGAAGCTGGAGAATCACATCCCCTCCTCTCATGAATCCTGCAAGACCAGTAATCAGAGAAGGCTTCAGAGCAGAGGGGGAATCCAGACTCTCAGATACTTGGGAACAAAGGCCCACTCCACGGTCTGGCTGAAAGGCCCTGGTCCCTGGCAGGGGATAGCAACCTTCAAGCAGGCTTTGCTCTGAACCTGGAAGAGATAGGTAAGGGACAGAGAGTGGGGAAAGCAAAGACCAAGGCAGAATGTTACTAGAAGGCCTTTGCTGAACTAACCCCAGTTGCCGACTTTGATGCCCTTGTCTGGCATCTTCTACAGCCCTGGTGCACCTCCAGGTGCTGAGCCAGGATAAAGATGTCCATGTGAAGTAAGAGACCCCTGGCTGAGGGGAGGTGCTCGAGACAGCCAAGGTCTTGCAGGAGGAGCCCCTGTCAGGCCAGGGGAATGGGGCTCAGCTCTAAACTCCAGCAAAACACTCACACTTCCTACCCTCTGTGACAAAATGCCTCTGGCACCTACAGAACCCCCCACTTGAGTGGACTTCTCAATGGATGGGATTTTTTTTTTTAACTCTCCAACATCTTCTGGCACACACTGCAGTCTTAATAAATTCTGGTTAAATGAAATGTTGAATGAAGGTTAAGAGTTTTGAAACATGACAATAGTAAAATTAAGACCTATACAAAGCAGAGAAAGGCCAGATGTGCCCTTTAAATTTTCCGTAACTAATCAATTCTTGCCTTCAGTGCTTTGCCTTCTGAACTGGATTTATTCTTACTAATAAACTCGTGTTCCCATCAGAGACTAAACTGGAAACTTGTTCATTGTTCTTGAACACTTTTGAATAATGTTTCAAGTACATTTAATACACCAGAGGGAAAAGGTGTATTTAGAGAAGAAGATGGATTTTATGCATAACAGAGTTAGGCTTGGAAATTACTTTTACTTTTCTTTAAATGGTTTCTTAAGTATTAAATAATTTTTGAGGGCAAAAGATATGCATTTACATGAATTCTTCAAACTCTTACCATGGTCTGTGGTGAGGCCTTTGTGTGAAATCTTACCCGCCTCTCATTTGGGGTCTTCTCTGCAGCATGTAGCCTCATTAAACCTTCTCCCCATAATTCTTTCCTCTTGCAGTTTCCATGATTATTTCTGATTCTCCTTCTTTTGCTTGAATTGCTCTTTTTATTTTTTATCTCAGTCTTTCTTTGCTGTGTCTGTTTCCTCCTCCCAGCCCTGAAAGGTTGGCATTCCCTGGGGTTCCTTCCCTGCCTCTCTTCTCTCCCAGGGAGGATCTCACTCCCTCTGCCCTGGCCTGACACACGCCTGTGGCTTCCAGATCTTTCTCTCCAGCTCTGGCTTTTGGGGGGGGGCTCCATGTTCAAATTCCCAACCTTCTGGATAGCTCCAATTGGATTGTTGTTATTGCTTGAAATTAAATTGAGAAAAAATTAAAAAAAATTTGCTTTTCCTCTCAGCCCCCCTAACCTCCTCCCCTACCTGTATTCCCTGTGTTTATCAAAGGTTTTACCACTGATCCAGGTACCCTGGAGAGAACTTTGAGGCTGCCTGCCCATACTTCTCTCGTCAACTTCAATCTCATGGACTGTCCTTGGGAATGGCTCAAATCTGGGCCTTGCTTCCCCATAGCCAATAGCCTTGCCCTAACTCAAGCCCTCGCATTTTTCCTCTTTAACATTGTGAAAACTCAGCCTCCTTCCTCTCCAATGGGTCTTCTCCACCCTGGCCCATTTTGTTGTTATTTTACTGGCTGAACCTGCTGCCAGGATTTATTGCCTTCCCTCTAAACACATAAGTAGACTTGAGGCACCATAGGACCACAGGAGGCTGGGATGACACCTTCCCACACATCCCTCTGCCCCTCAGACTGCACCTCCCTTACCCTGCTGGGAAGAGCTCGCAGCCTTTGTTCACACTCATCTAGTTGCTACGGGGAAGGGCCTGGGGGGGAGTGCAGGGGGAAGCCTCCTTTGATTTTTCTCTTTCCCTCTGTAAGCTCCCACTTAGTTGGAAGTAAAAAGTCAGTTTTTAGATCCAGCTTCAGAATTAGGACTTTAAAAAAATCCTTTATTAAGAAAAATTATAAATATATAAAGACGTGAAAAGTGTAATATGCCCCAGTGAATCATCAGCCAGCTCCAACAAGTTTTAACTCACAGCCAGTCCTATTTCTTCTCTGCTCCTTGTGCACTTCGCTTCCTCCACTTTAGGGTATTTGGAAGCAAATTGGAAACTGAAGTTTTTTTGGGGATTTGAAAACAGTTTATTCCAGTATTTTCTTGTTTTTCATCCTCTTAAAAGACTATAGTGGAGAGTAACGCTTAGCAGGGTACTGGTGAAACTTATTAAAGGTAGAGTATCAATGTCTTTATATAGTGATCAAGAAAATGCCATGAAGACTATCCCTAACAGTATGATAAAAATATTTCTGAATGTATATGAAGAACATTGTGCCCTATGATTGCACCAATGTACATAATTATGATTCAATAAAATTATATAAAAAAAAAAGATCACTTAAGCCCAAGAATTCGAGGCCACAGCTCTCTACTGTGGCCAACAAAGCAAGACTGTCTCAAGAAGAAAAAACAAGAATCATTCATTTACTTAGAACTGAAGGCAATCTCTATAAATACAGAATAGCTCAAATGCGTATATAGTCCTTATACATATATATGATGGGGATTACTAGATACATGCTCTGTTACATGGAGCAAAAATAAACTCATTTTAAAAAGACACAGTAAAAGTGCTTCTTGGTTTAACTCTAAAATATGAACCAAAATTAAGAACCTATTTTTAAAAATGCTTTGAAACTAGATCCTAAGGGGAAAAAAGACTAAATCGGGACGGAAAACAAAGCAGTAAAACAGAGGAAATGATATTTGAGAGAAAATGCAAATGCTAACAACCTAAGGGTACCACCTGTCTGGCTTCCTTTAAAACTACAGAAAAATGTGTTTTGCAACTAAATTCAGTCCAATGTTCATAGCTGAAAGGCCCACACCTGGTGAGAGCGAGGTCCAGGGCAGTCTTCTTCTCCAGAAGAAGTGCCGACTGGGACAGGCGGCCGCGACAGATGGAAAGACGTTGTGGAACAAGAAACATTTGGTGGGAACCATCTGCAGATGTATGTTGGCCATGAAATTATGTGAAAGGTCTTACGATTTGAGAAACAAATCATAAAACAGAACTATTGCAGAATTAGAAAACAGAAAATTGCACAGAATTTCAGAAAACTTCGGCAATAAACACTTGACTTTTATGAAACCAAATAGCCAATGCTGTCCTCCACATCTTAAGAATAATGATAAATTTTATTTCCCAACACGTCTCCTTTCTAACTCAACAAACTGACGTCAGTGTTCTCATGGTGACTGCATGTGGTACTTGAATTATAAAGGGTTGTTACAGGAATGAAACTATTTCCTCTGTTTTTTTAATGCAACTTCTCATGATTTTGGTTCTTATTCTTTGTATTTGTAATTTTCATTTGTTCTAACTGCATACATAAGAAAACATATGGATCAATAATATTTACGATATGTATGTATTGTAGTCTTAAAATTACCTGATTCTAAATTTCTATTTGTTGCCTTCATGGAGATTCCCCTATAAATATTAGAACATTCCCACTGACACAAACCCAGCCAGACTTTTTCATCATGATGATATGGCATGGGGAGAAATGCATGTTTAACCTAAACAGAGGTACGATTCCATAATATGAGCAATAAGTTAATAATAATTTTTAACTTTCCTGCATAGTTATCCAAAAGTTAACATGCTTTATAATCTATCCTATTTCAATAGCACCTGCAGTGTGTCAAGCACTACTGAGAATATTGAATGGTTTTTTACCCCATAAACTCAATTTTTCAAAGGAAGAAATTAAATTGGGACAAGTCACCTATGATTCAAACTTTGTTCTTTATGATTTTTTAGTTTGTGATTTTTCCCAATTCCATTATGACTTTTCTCAACCAAAATTCTGAACAGTCTTGATTTTTTTTTTTTTTTGGTTCTGTGCTGTCATCACTGTTCAAGTGAATTAAACCTTACATTTTTGTCAAAGATTGTTTTTTCTGGCACCATGTCCATTTTAGATAATATAAAACTTATTTAATATTTGAGAAGGTCAGTTCAGCTGTCAGATTTAAAAGCCATCTCTGACACTCTCTAATGCTATATCCTTCAGCGAGTTAGTTAACATCTCTGTTATTTTAGTATTTTCAGCTATTAAGTGGGGATAAATTTATCTTAAATATTTTAACATTTAAATCACAAAGTTAATTTAAGTGCATAGCACATTATAAATTCTCAAAGTCAGCAATTGTACTCTTATTATGAAAGGTAGGTGGAAATGGGGATTGCAGAGTTGTTCTCTTATTCTTTCTAGCTGTTGTTCTTTGGAGTAAGTTATTTTTTAAAAGAAGGTTCTACTTACACCTGTTCTTGATAAATGATTTCATACTTGCTACAAAATTGGTGGGCTGTGAAATAAGAAAATTCTTTCTCTTTTTTAAATTAACACGTTTATTTGGATAAATCTCAGGAATACTATAATTACTCGAATGTTAGCATATTGTTCTATGCTATTAATCATTTTGTTAGTCTGCAAGATTTGTATGTAATAAGCAAGCACAAGAAGTTAGTGCTCCAAATATTTCTCTTCCTAGCATATCTAAAATTGAATGATTAGCTAATTTTCACCTAAATTTTATTCATTTAACAAAAGTATTATACAGATTGAGTTATATTGGTGTAATTTCCTTCAAATTTTGAAAAATTAAGCAATTTTAGCTTTTACATTAAAAAAAGAATTTCCCAAAATGTATATTTGCATTTTATTTGAACCCTGGACTAGAAAATTAAAAACATCAAGCAGATTTGATTTTTATACTTCAAATTAGTTAAATTCCTATTTTTAAAGATTTAAAATACTAAAAAAATTTAAGCTTCAGAGTTTCATTTATTCATGTCCATTTATAGTCATTATCATTTAATGCTAAAATGATTCAGGGGAAATTTAGAAAGCTACAGTATTAATATCATCGCTTTGTAGGTAAGAACCGAGAGATACAAAATAAAACTCAGTGACTTGCTCTTCCCTTCCCCAAAAAACCTCAACTGATTGTAAAGAAGTCCAGGACTGGAATTTATCTTCCCAATTCAAAGTCTTCTTATTTCGTATCACACCAATAAGCAGAGTTGCATTCTGAATACATGTCATTCTTCTTCCAAATTATCTAGCATGAGTCATTTAGTCAAAACCAGAAAGTCTGCACAGAAAAATTATTAGGTATAACTAACAGCTATCACAGTCATCGTTAAGTGGGTGTTTGGAGAAATAGCTTAGATACCATAACAGAAAACATTACAGAAGCAGAAAACAATATTTTATGTGATGAGTTTAACAATATCTCAACTAATAAATTGGTTGTCATCCTTGCCCAGTGTAAAGATAACGCCCATGAGGACATGAAGACGCCCTTTTTGGCATGCCAATTTGCAATTACTTCAAGACAGAGTACAGTTTTTCTATGATTGATGAAACATTTTAGAAAGAAAGGACTTAAATGGAAGAATTTTATTAGGCTTTGAAATGACATTGCTAACTGTAGTGCTAGGGGGAAAATAAATGTAACAACATTTTAAGTAGATAGTAGGAACGCAGCCTAATCCCAACTGCCTACGATGCCCTTGCTGTTTTCACTTACTTTTGCATCATATATGGGATGTAAACAACTTAATTCTAAGGTGATTGCATGACCTTTCCAGGTTTGTATTTTGATCAGAAATAGCATCTGAAATAAAAATGAGATATCTCTTAAGACTTCAGTGGCTTGTCATAAAAGGCTGTTATTAAACACAGAAAAATGTTGTAACCACATACTCAGAGCTGGAAAAGCGCTACAGTGGTAAAGGGATGTACATTTTACAGTAATATCAGGATCATTCAGATCTTGAACATTCATTTTCCAGTTGGACAAAGTTTTTGAATCAGTATTCTTTGCTCTTAACTATTCGTATCTCAAGTTCTATAATCAGTTTTACTATCCTGTATTGGATCAGATCACTGGTCCAGAAAATAAGGCATCATCTTTTCCTGAGATCTGTGCTACTAGTTCAATCCTCTTCACACAGCTCAGTGTACCTAACTGTGGGATAAAGCTGCAAATGGGATGGAGAAAAGCAATTTCTAACTGACCCTGTAGGTGATTATTTTAGGGCTGGAAGCCTGATCTTTGATTATACTCAGTAAATAGCTATAAATTACTCACAGTTTTTGAATAGCATCATTTTTAAAATCAACAAACTCTTCTAAGAATTGAAGAAAGGCCCATATGTTGATTACATGACCCGTAAAACAGTGTTTCTTCACACACTTAATTATTTCTTAGGGTCTTGATTTTATTACAGATATACTTACTTCCATCTTATTTTATGAAGAAATCAAGTAAAGTCCTTAAATGACTAATGCTTTGACGTGAGGCAGACAGGAATGATAAGAGATAGTTTTATGGCATTTTTTTTAGGATAAAAGCACATTTATTTTAAAAGACAAACACATCATATTTCATATGGCAGTATGAAAAATAGGAATTCAAGATTCATATTCCACAGTCCCAAAATAGACCTCAAATATACAAATCTAGTTAGGTGTTTCCATCTCACTGGGAAGACTTCAAAAGGCAGCAAAAAGACAATCTTGACAGCAGCCTGGGAACGAGAGTGCTCCTAGCTGGGTGGGGTCTTGTTAGCGCTTTTCTGGACTCAGAGGAGCTTGGGATCAGGTAGGAAAAGCAGATCTCAAAGGAGCAAAGGGGTTGGGGACAAAGGAAATGCAGATTTGAGTGGCCTGTTGAAAAGCACGGCCTCTGTTGCAGTTTGAACACTCAAATAACCTCTACCTCTAACAAATCCCTGCAGACTTTAAACAGCTTTTCAGTAATAGACGTTTGACAGAGTCAGGTCTAGATGCAACCAAAATGCTTCATATCATGGTTTCCTCATTAAACAAAAACCTTTTGCATCTTCTATGTTCCTGGTAATTTCTGGTGATTCCTGAAAATGCAAGGATTAATAACTCATAGTCTTACTTTGGCAATCTCACAGTTTAAAACAGAGGTCAGAGTTGTAGAGAGTTCATCAACTTAGAATGATAAAATACATAAAGATTTTATACATGTTATAGTTTTGCATATTGAGTTTTCTGAGCAAAATGTCCATGGACATTTTTCTCAAGTAGATGGGCACCACATTTTATCCAAATTTGTTATTGATTAGTTCTTGTGCAGCTATAGAATTTACCTGTATTCTCACTATAATTGCGCTTTATTTTGTACGTAGTACGTTATCTGTCAGTAACGTACAGACATCTGAAAGAATGTTACCTAAAGAGAGTAAAATCATTGAAGTTAAATTTCTGTTTAGTTGTCATTAAATACATAAAAACCGTGTTTTCTACATATTCATAACTAGAAAACAAAATACATAAGTGGTATTTCACTATAATTTTAAAAAATGGTCAATGAATTGTTGGAAACATTGAAGGAAAAAATATAATCCTGTCACTGTCAAGGCAACTCTCCTGCTCGGATGGAGCAGATGGGGACAGAGGGGAAGGAATGATGTTCTCAGGGTAGGACTGTAGGAGAACTGGGGAATAGGTGTGGGTAGAAAAACACGAGAGCCAAAACAACTGCTGTCTTTGAATACGAAAGCAGTCAGTTAAAATTGCCCATGTTTATTGTAGGTGAAGGTAAGTGGAAATAGTTCCTAGCTATTGAATTAAAATGCAGAGAGAAATCCAGAGCGCCTTTGAAGCTCGAAGCCAGGCATAGATTTTTCCTTTCTAGCTATGAATTCCTAGTGGCAACTTCTCCCTACATAAGGCTCCGTTGTCTCTGTTGAAAATCTGTTGTTTTGTGTGGCCATCTTCATCAAGATGAAGCAACGTTTCTGGGTCACTTTCTGCTTCACCTTGCACTTTTATGCAATGGACAGGGCTTTTTACCCTAAACCTCGTGAGCCAACCTCTGCTGGCTTCTGACTGGGCTTCGGTGGTGTCCTCACCTCTCTCAGACTTCACAGAGTAGAAGAGAGGCAGGGTCTTGCTCTGGCTTTGCCCATTGCCTAAGGGAGTATTGCTGATGGATTGATCTTCTATCCAGATCACTACAACTTTCTCCATGTCAGTAACAAGACTGCGCCCCTTTCTTCTCATTTGTGTGTTCATTGGAGTGGCACTTTTAATTTTCTTCAAGAACCTTTTTCTTTGCATTCACAACTTGATGACCTGTTGTATACAGGCAGCTTTGCTTTCCGTGTGTCTTGGCTTCGTCTTCCTCATCAAGCTTAGGAATAGTTTCCTTTTTATTTAAAGTGAGAGTCTTGCAACTCTTCCTCCGCTAGACATTTAGAGGCCATTGTAGGGTCCTTAACTGGTCACATTGCAGTATTGTGTTTCAGAGGATAGGGAAGCGTAAGGAGAGGGAGGGCAAGATAAGAAAATGCCCACTACATTAAGTGTTCAGAAACATCTTTTTTTTGCCGGAGCTAGGTTTGAACCCACCACCTGCAGTATGTGAGGCCAGTGCCCTACTCCTTTGAGCCACAGGTACCACTCTGAGAAACATCTTAATCAGTTAAATTTGCTATCTTATATAGGGAGAGTTCACAGCTTCCTGAAGCAATTACAACACTAATATCAAATATCACTGGTCACAGATTGTAACAGATATGATAGTGTTTAAAAAGTTTGAAATATTGTAAGAATTACTGAAATATGACACGGAGACCCCATATTAGCACATGGTGTTGGGGGAAAAAATGGTGCCCATAGATGGACGTTCTGGCCACAAGTTTGCCACAGACCTTCAATTTGTAAAAATATGTATATAATATTTGTAAACTGTAATAAAGCAGAAAGCACAAAAAAAAACAATGTAGGCTTATAGTCAGTTCTATTTTCTGAAGGATATTGCATTTTTATTTTATTACATATTATTTAGAGGAGTTTTTGTATTGTTTTCTCAAATATTAGATAATTTTAATTTAAAACATTTATTAACTTTCAATACTAATACCTAATTTAATTAACTGCAGTCATTAATATTATTCTATATTATGAATTGTGAAAAATAACACTGGGCAAGCTAAATTCATAGAAAAGATTTGAAAAATAAGGGGAAACTATGTTAGAGAGATTTGAAAAAAATTTGCTTTATCCAAAATAAAAAAACAAGCAAAACTTGAACATTAGGACATTTTTTCCACATAATAACCAGTTTGACTAAAGCATGAACTTGTTGCCTGGCAGAGAAATGAGCTGTGAGTTTGTGGCCATTTCTTACTCAGATATAGGAATGGTCAAATCTCTATGAATGGAGAGTAAATTGGGCAAGGCTAGGCGAAGTTGGGCTACCCAATGTCAGCTTCAGAGAGGGTTAGCACTCAGGTATGGGAAATCTATATTTCATAGCTTAAACTGAGGATCTTCTATAAATTTGTAGGGATATATAATGCTGCAAGGTGAAAGAAGGGAAATCCTAATTTAGATTAAAAGAAAATGAAGACAAGTACTGATAATTTTTGTAATTCAACAATATTTGTCACACCTAAATATAATAACGAAGAATATAATTACCAGCTGGGTGCCCGTAGCTTAGTGGTTAGGATGCCAGCCACATGCTCCAGGGCTGGTGGGTTCCACCCTGGCCTGGTCCTGCAAAACAAAGAAACAAACAAAAGAATGTAATTAGCAATTGTGGAAGACAGTATGTCATGATGATATGATGTTGTGTTGGGTACCAAAGGTAATTCCAAGTAATGTTAGAGTATCATGTGAAAGAAGATTAGAGGCAGTCTTTATGAGATGGGGAAGAAAGTGCAATACACTTATGTGGATACATGCATAAACCTTTATTAAGTATAGATTGGATGTAGTTTTTTCTTGAGATATTTTATTTCACTGATGATGTGTCTTTAGATTTATGGCACATAAAATCCAGGAAATGAAGTGTCAATAATTAAAACCAGCCAGCCGGGCGTTGTGGCAGGTGCCTGTAGTCCCAGCTAACTCAGGAGGCTGAGGCAGGAGAATCACCTAAGCCCAAGAGTTGGAGGTTGCTGTGAGCTGTGATGCCACAGCACTCTACTGAGGGTGATAAAGGGAGACTCTCTCTCTACAAAAAAAAATAATAATTAAAAAATAATTAACACCAGCTCATGTAAGTGTGGAAAAATTCATCAAGAGAAGACAGACTTTATAAACTATTGTAAGTAAATGGTATATTTTGAATATGAAAAAGGTGGCATTTCAAATTAAAGAGAGAATGAACAATGATGTAATAAATGATAGGGAAACAATCGTTCCTTTTAGAAAAAAATAGATGTTTACCTCTTATTTTAAATGGAAGGAATTTCCTTATGATTTAGATTTATTGCAGAGTAAAAAACAAAGATAATTTAACAATACTAGTCAACATTGTCAAACATGAGAAATGAGCATATTTTATAGACTTAGTAGATCTATAAAATCCAAAAAGGAAAGAATGCAAGGTTTGGCTGCACAAAGATCTCTGAGCTTAGAAAACAAAGAGGCAAACTAACGATACCAAAAATAAAACAAGTTTAAATAAAACAAATTTCTCCTCTCAATAGGAATCCTAATTAGTGTATTTACATGACATGTTTTCAATCACACCGTCGTCACTCACTCCAGCTCCTGTGCTGCAGTTACCACACCCCACCCTCACCTCCCCAACTCACCTTCCCCCATGTAAAGTATTTAGTTAGAACATTATGTAAAATATTTCCTTCACACACAGCACAAGGGTAATCGCCACTCTGAATCCAGGTATTTCTACAAAGGTTTTTCACCCTGGTGAGTGAAATGTCTGTTTGGCTGGTTAGAGAATTATAAAGTGACAGTTATTTTATCCCACCCCTCTGTCTATCAATGATCTTAGTGAGAGTCTTGCACCATTTTTCTTTTTTCCCTTTGTGAACTAGCAACTTTTTTTGCAACTGAGAGCTTGTAAAATTTTTCTGTCTATGATTTGATGTTCCCCACTGACTATGTATTACTTCAGTGATTAGAAGCAAAAGTCAATGAAAGTAGCTTCTCAAAAGCAACTTTAGAGTCATCGCTTAAGTACCAAAGAGACTCTGAAAGCGTTACTCATCTTTGATTGATACGATGGGATGAAAAGATCATAGACTCATTGATAGTTTGAAATCAGCGTGTTGTGAATTTGTCCTAGGCTCTCATCCAGTGGACAAGAGAAGTGGTTTCCCACGTAGAAGAAAATAAGATTCTTTCTCTTTCTTTCATTCTCTCCCTCTACTCTTACTCCACGTAGCTTATTTTTACTAAGATGCATGTATTAATATTTCTGACAAAGAGAGGTCCAAAAACTGATTTTAGTTGCGAATGGGAACATTTTTTTAAGCACTACATTTCCATCAGAAAACAGTATACATGAGCAGCTACTAAGACCCTTCTATACATGTATTTTTTTTTTCTGGCTTATATGTCATTTCCAAATCTGATTCTTAGATAAAGACAATTTTTTTTGCTTCCAGAAAATCTTGAAATGATAATTCCACCTTCAGTTTAGAAAACTTGTTTCTACTTAAGAAATTCAAAAATAATACCCAGTATAAACACTGTATTCTTAGGTAACTCCACTTTGTTCTACTTGATGATAACATTGTTCATCTGATCTACCTGACTTTCCCTTTAATAAATCGGACTTATTAAATTGATGATCAAGGAGACACATGCTTGTAATACATGGTTTATAATCAACAATGGAAAAGCGGGAAGTTTAGGAAGTTTACCCTCAGCATTAGATTCCTGTTTTCATCGTCTGTCAATCAGCAATTCCACGTATGTGAGTCCATGGGCAGAAAGGTAATGTGTGTATCATACTTTGATTCTGGCCGGCACTCAAAGAATCAGGTGCAAAAGAAATTCACGGAGGAGAAGAAAGAGATTCTTCATCTTCCCTTGTAGTACTTTTGCTTGTCTTATAGAGAGAAGGTAATGGCATCTGTTCCAATGTGGAAACAGTAACTCTATTATTTTCTTGATTGATTGATTGATTGAACCCATTCTAGTTTCACTGAAGTTCTCCTTTCTCTTTCCCTTCTGTTGACCTTTCTTTTCTTCTCCCTTACTCCTTACACACACACACACACACACACGGACACCTTGCTATTCCTAATAAATATACAAACCATAGAAAGACCATAATAGAGAAGGCTAATAATCATTATTTTTAAGTTCATTAGAGCCCTGGATATAAGAGAATTTTCAGTGCTATTGAAAATAAATGAGCCCACCGGGCTGCATTGAGGAGAAATAAAAAAAGAAGAAAAGAGAAAAAAAAAAAAAAAAAACAACACCAAAAAACAAGCTCTCAGTGTTGCTCCACCTTTGACATAAAAAGCTTGTCTCACAAGGAATCACATGATGGTTATAGTCATTTTAGTGTTCAGATTTACGGAGCAATAGTGGCAATCATGTCCGGAGGGGAAATGTGCACAGGAGTGATGCCGCTGTTAGACTGCTGTGGCTTTCAAGTTGTTATAATCAATTTGAGCCCAGCAAATAACATCTCAAGTACTAGGAAAAGAGAAGGGGCTTCTTTTTTTTTCTTTTTTAATTATTTTTCCCTGTCTTTGGTCAATAGATTGAAAAATGCAATACAAAGTAAGATCTAGTTCAGCTTGTGGAATACCCGTGTCTTATGAGGCCAGTGAAATTGTGTTTTATTTGACGTAGAAGGTCCTATAATCATGCGGTTTGCTGCCACAAATGTACCATTAGCAGGGCACTCAATATCACTCTTGAATTTGAAGAATTAGACACTCCTATTTATGTCGTATTTAAAAGCACACTTTATGATAAAGTACACTTCACTCTACAATGCAAAAAAAAAGAACTCATTCTTTGGAATCACACAGTCTTAGTATAAAAACTGTGCCTGCCAGATTCCCTTTCTCCACTAGCATTAAGTTAACCCATCTAAGCTTTAATTTCTTCCTGAGTAAAATGGAGACAATATCAATCACTGTCTTACTGAATAATTACATAAAATGTGCCATTTAACAGAATGCCTGAAAAATATGCTTTCTCTCAAATAACTGTTTCAGATTATTGGATGTAAGACATGTTGATCTGGTTGTGGATATAAACCTGCAATAACTGAATGAGCAACTAACCACCAACCACAGAAACGAGCTGCCAAAAAATATAGTGAGAGAATCTTTTAGACATATGCACCTGTTTAGGATTTTAATCCCCCTTGCTGTTTTCTGGAAAGCTAGACGGGGCCATCTGATCGGTGCTGAGACAGTCATACTTGGAGGGATTTCTTTGTCCTTCTTGTCTACCTTCACATCTTAACTTCAGTCTTCTGGACTTTATCACTTGGTTGGTGAAAAAAGGAAATCTCAAGGAGAAGCATACTTAGAAAAAAAAGAAGAAGAAGAAAGAAAAGGAGGGTTGGCAGGTAAAACATGAATGAATGCAGTGATTTCCACAGCCAAGCTCATTTAAACTGATATCAAAATACAAAGATTAAGAAGAGAAAGGGGTCCGTTGAGAGAGAAGTGAAGAGGAAAACAGCAGGCTTGGCCCTTTCTCTGCAGCCCAGTAAATGCCACGCTCTTGTATCTGACTCGTCCTCCAGAAGGGAAGGGTGTGGAGTTCTCCATCATGACCAGACACCTTAGGATATGTGGTTGGCTGTGCTCATTGTTTATACTCCTATCTGAAATACTCTCCCTTAACTGAGGCAACTTAATCTTTTCATGTCCAAAAGAGAACTCACTCTTTAATCTGGAAGAAAGCCCGTCCTCTACATTCTACGTTCTCCCCGTCCTAGTACATGAATCAATTATTCACCTAATTCTCCAAGTTATTTTTGCTGCTTGTCCCTTCTCAACCAAATCAGATATCCAATTATTCTCCAATCTCTATCTTAAATATTTATTAAGACAGATTTCAAATACACAAAAGTAAAATATTTATATAATATTTATATAAAAATCTTCATGTAGCCATGCATTTTCAGAATTTTCAGAAAACCTGGAATTTTCAGTTCACGACTAATCTAGTTTGATCCCTCCCACCCACTTTCCTTTCTCTTCCCAGAACACCGATCTTTAACACCTAAAAAATTCTAAAATATTGCTTTCACCCTTCTTCTTAACTCTGTCTTTGGTAGTTATTCAAATCTTGTAGTATTCTATTAGATAGACCTAGATTTTAGCTGGTTTTCCTTATATTTTAAAAATTATTTCAAAACTTACATCCAATCAGAATTCTCCACTATGTGAAATTGTTGACAGCTAATCTTTGCCCACCGAATATAATTTCAAATTCTTAACAAGTGTTGTCTCGGTGTTAGCTGTCCTTGCCTGGGTGTATTCATGCCCTACTACAGCCTCTGCTTGGTATCCAGAGTTCAACAATATAATTCTCCTCTAACTGATGATGCTCCTGCTGGGCTTCAGGTATTGGAGTAAACTTTTTCTTTTGTCTGATAGATTTTGAGGCCCCCCCCCCATTATTGTCTACACGCTTACGTTGTGACTCCTATGACTCTGGTCTCGGTTGCCGCAGAATTGAACCAGGCGTGACACGGATTAGAAGTACAAGCTTGCAGGAGGCAGACTAACTTTGGTTGCAGAGGAGCCCCAAGCCCCGTCCACAACAGCTATTTATTAAGGGTATACACAACAGGTGTGGAGAGTTAAGGTAATTGACATACACAACAGGTGTGGAGAGTTACGGTAATTGCATATGAGGGCTGCGTGCATAAGGATTGCCACGTGCTCTCCTCACGTGTTCTTTCCCCACAACCTTCATGAATAACTACTAAGCATCAATGTTTAACACATGTTTACTAGTGAGTGACCCACCTTATCTCATTCCAGAACACTGAGTTACTTGGGGGATTGCATCTCTAGGCTTACCAGGAGACAGTCCTGTTCTCAGCGTTTCCTTTTAGTGTGATAAGAATCAGTAATTGTCCTTTGCAAACATGGTGTCCAGTCCTCTACACTCTTACACTTCCACACCTGTTTTGAAGCATTAATTCCCCTTCTAAGCCTTCCAACCCTTCCTTAGGAATGATCTTCATTCTTTTATTCTGAAGACGACTGGAGGAAGCCATTCTCTTCTCTGAGTTACTACTGCACCGATAAATAATGCTTGTATTTGCTAAACACACCACAACCCAATAATTTAGGTCTCTGTACACCTCTGGCGGCCCTGGATGCCTTTAAGTTTTAAGCTATGTGTGTGCCTTTGTTCTCACTATGCTCCGCTCTGTGTTAGAGATGAGCCAAGAAATTTTGGTGAAAGAATGCCAAATTATTCTCTTTATTGAGTTTTTGATCACATTTAAACATTCATCTCCAATGTAGCTGTATTATGATAAATATTTTAAAAGATATCTCAATTGCACAAAGGAGGATTAAACGTAGAATTACAAGTTATAGAGAATATAACTGATAAATTGATGAGAATCTTAGAAATAAGAGCAGAAAAAAAGCAGACTTTTATTTTTCCTTATTATACCCATCCAAAGGAACTTTCTCCTTGAAGATTAATTATTATGAAGTTGGATGCTGGAAAGTTTAAGACTGTTTAAATAATTCATATTTATATATTACTTTACAAAAATAATTTCTTCGCCTATCTCCACTCCCTTGAGGGAGGAGAGGAGGTTACTTTCAGATAAGTGGTATTTGACTGAACAAGATTCAAGTTGGACCATTAGGGAATTTGTCCATATTACATAACCAGTCCAAGAGATGGAAAGATAGATTAGGAAATATTTTCTTTCCAAAGTCTTGATAAGAAAGCAGAAAAGTCATGTGCTCAAAACTTTGCAGTAGGGAGAGAAAAAGATCAATCTTTCATTTTTTTCTATCTGTTAATGTTACTCAATATTAGTAAAAATATGTTGGAGTTAAATAACATATTGGTATGATAATTTATTTTTAGAAACACGGTCAGGTAGGTGATATAAAGCACTTCATTTTCTTGGACTCTGACCCATGCCTCAGACCTAGTGAATCCTTTTTCTCTGTATTTTTGCATATCATTTTTGCAGCAATATTCCACAAGGGATATGATCATCATTGTCCTTTATATTACCAATAACTGATCCGTGAGCACAATTTCTTTTAAAGTTTAATATAAACTTCTCCCAGTATGCGGTGAAGGGAGTCAAAAATAGAGATAAAAATGAAAACTTTTATTTTAATAAAAACTCAATTATATGCTTCTGTGTTAACTTGCCTTTAGAATGTGAACTCTGACAGCGGGGCACAGATCCTGACTTTTGATTAATTTTTACTTATTTCCCAATATAGAAATACTTACATGTGGGAACTAGGTAGCTCCATAAATATTTGAGTAACTGAATGATTGAATCAAACCCAACGTGGGTAAAATATTTTT
Organism: Arctocebus calabarensis; assembly: GCA_963573935.1. Classification (NCBI taxonomy): domain Eukaryota; kingdom Metazoa; phylum Chordata; class Mammalia; order Primates; family Lorisidae; genus Arctocebus; species Arctocebus calabarensis. The sequence goes on along the minus strand of CAUYON010028890.1, from coordinate 10,179 downwards.
CTTTACCTTGATTTAGGTGCTTGTGTTCAATTTGTGAGCCCTCTCAGTTAATTTTAAGAAGTTAGTTTAATTTCTTTTGTATGCATGCATGGGTATAAATGTCTGCTTTCTGAGTATATGTGAATATATCCATATAGAGTCACAAAATACATAAGATAGATAAATTAAATACATACATGTTAACACAGGTTTAACTCATGTGACTATTCATGACTTATCTTACATCATGTCATATTTTTATCAGCTTTCCCACTCTAATCCAGTATGGCTCAAATTTAACTTGATTACATATGCAAAAGTTCTATTTCCAAATAACGTCACCTTCATAAACATTGTAGGATTAGGACTTAAAGATAACTTTTTGAGAGACACTATTCAACACTACTGGGTCTCAGGTCATTAGAAAATATTGTTCTACAGCCCATCATGATCACTTCTGAAAAGCACATATTTTCTAACCCACTTATTTAACAAATACTATAAATTTGCCTGCTGATTTTTAAAAAGGGTTTATGAACTATTATCTCTTCTGGTAAATTATGTAATGGTAAAAGGCCATGTTATATTTTGGTTTTAATAGTTTTGTATTGTGTAATCTTCTGTAGAATAAAATAATGATACAGTTATGAGTAAAATGCATTAATTGATAAAGGAAGAAATTGCAAAATTAGTGTTGCAAAATTTGTCTGTCTAACAAAGGATGAAAATAACTAGTAAATGATAATAGCACATCAACTTGTAATCTCTGATTTATCACTTTTAACTGATGACCTGCTTTTGACTATTCAAGAAAACATTCATAAGTTTGCAAATAAGCATATATATATATAGACATTGTTACAATTAAATTACATATAATTTTTTTAAATCACGATGTGGATTTAATAGTTTTATGTAGGGCTTTAAAACTAAGAGCTTCTATTTTGATTTGCAGTTACAAAAAAATGTTTCACATTATAAAAACAAGTAAAATGTGTGGAATGCAAATTCTTCAGTACTAAGTTTTCTTAGCAATAGACGTGACAGTACCTTAAACTATTTAACAGTCAAAATTCCTAAATACTGATGCGGAATGGTAAGAATGTGTGTCAGTTATATAAAAATAATATTTGTAATTGATTTGTCCACAGATGATAATGAATGTGGGAATTTAACCCAGTCCTGTGGTGAAAATGCTAATTGCACAAATACCGAGGGAAGTTACTATTGTATGTGTGCCCCTGGTTTCAGATCCAGCAGTAACCAGGACAGGTTCATCACGAATGATGGAACCATCTGCATAGGTAAGTTCAGTTACCTGAGTTGAAATGTTGTTTCCTGTTGTCTCCAGGAACTAAATAATATTTAGACCAAATTCTGCCAGACCCCATGATTTCAATGTATTTTCCTAACCTTGTCTGATCTGTTACTATGGAATATTTATGCAAGGAAAAAAGAAAAAAATCCTTTTGAGAAAATCAACTAGTTTACAGGAAAAAAAAAAAAAGGATTTCATGAAACCATGAGGTCTATCATGGTGACAAACAACAGAATAAATATTAATACTTAAGAAAAATATATTAATTCAAGAAAATTGTCATTTATGGCACATGATATTGATGCTTTATCAGTGTGTGCTCTGCGATGGTTTCCACATTTTTTCAAGCAGTTGTTAGTTACTAAAGATTTGTCCAACTGGTTTTGCTTCTGCCTTGATGAAACTTAGTCGCTCTTCAGAGGTGCATTAAATTTTCTGAATGCCAGAGTCCCAGGTAGAAAATCATCCCAGATTCATTGCAATGTCATTTGTAAGGATACTCATTTCAATGCAGCCCCTAAGTGATTTTTCATGTATTCTGAGTTTGAAAAGAATATCTAGAAGATTTTTAAAAATACTCTTCTATTTTGCTCATATAGATGATTTATCAAATTCTATGGAATTTGAATTATAGGGTGAGAACAAAAGATTATTTAGAAACTTTAACCTGAGCAATTTCAGAAGCAAATGTTCTACAGCTGAAGATTTTAACTTTGAGAATAAATGTTAAATGATCTTAATCACGGTTTCTCACAACATAGCTAATTTACCAATACCTAGTATAATAAATTATGATTGTTTATTGATGACATTAGTGGATGAATTTAGACCCTGAGAATTTAACCCTATATGTGTAAGTAGAATTTAGGAACATACTTGCAACACAGACAGGAACAGTAAGCTACTTCTGCATTACATAGTTAAATAAAAGAGAGCTATTCTAGCTAATCTAGATCACACAAACGCCTTTACTTAGTTTCCCAGTGAGACATGATCAATGTACCATAAGTTAGGATACAGTGTTCAAAGAAAATGTAATCGTGAAACGTCTTTATCCTGCATTAGTCCCGTGCACCTATGTTTTGCAACATTTACTTTGCTGTGTAAACTTGGAAGATTTTATTTCCCCCATGAAAAGCTACTCCAGACTCACACATTTAGGATAAAATGCTTAAAATATGAGAAAATAAAGCTAATGCTGTTGAGTGATCATTATCTTTAATGTTTGCTGAAAAATATTTATTAAAATATAGCATGACAGTATATTCAGGAAATAGATTGAATAGATAAGATTCTGCCCCAAAATACTCACAGCACCTTGCTGTTGGTTCTCTTCAAGGCTGTATTCTTGTTGCTACTCTAAGAATGTCAAGTAACATGTTTTACCTTTAATAGGGAAGTTCTCATTATGTAGCTCTGTAAACTTCAGTAGAAATGTTCTTAGTAGTGAAGAAATCTAACTTACAACAAGGTAATAACTGTAATTTAATACAGTTTTAACCATGCTATCCATTCCCTAAGGTCTCTTGTCTCCAGAAATCTTTTTATTTGATCAAGTTTACTTTTAATAACTCTCAATTGACAAAGGACTATATTTCTCTGCCCACGTTCCTTCAAGTAGAGAATTCCTATGTTAGGAATCATTGTCATTGTCTCTGTCATTGACATAGAGAAAACACACACATACACACACAAAGACAATCAAATGCCAAAGTTGTAAGAGGGTATATACTTGTAATTTAAGAGTCTTTTTCTCAACACTTACATGTTGAGATCCTGTGGAATGGCCCTCAGTTTCTGCTATTTCTTCTCTTGGTACCTAAGTTGTCAGTAAATGCACTGACTATATTAAAACCCAAAACCTGGTATTGCGTCCATCCATTTCTACCTGTTTTGTTTGATGGATTATTCAGTGAAAAACTCGACAATGACATCAACCAATTTTTGTTGTCCTTAAGGATTAAGCTTTTTAACAAAGTAGCACAGCTACTTCTGTTTTCTCCAGTCCGGTAGTGCACCATGTGGGCATGTCATTGTGGACCATGATAATCCTCAGGGGATTTGAACAAAGAAACATAAATCTGTTCTCTTTTAACATGAGTATATCACCTTATAGTACACTGCTTCTGATTTGAAATTTTAGCTGATCCTGAAATTTGATCTATCTGGTAATTATAATCATTAAGAATCTCTATGAATAAAAAAAATAGAAGACTCCAATATAAGGCAAGAAATGACCTCAACAAAGTTCTTTACCTTTAGTCTGTATTCAAATACTATTTTTCACATAGGAGGTAATTGTGTGCAAGAAGGCTTTGGGTGAGATTTAGCACCAGGAGTATTTTTTTCTACATTTGGAGTCACAGTAAAATGGAACATCAGAAGCCCACACCCTGAAAGACCTTCTTGCAGACCAACATTTCACAAATGAGGAAACTGAGGCAGCCAACAGCGAAACCACTCTTAGGGCCAAACTAGTGGAAGAAGCCAAGAATTCCTTCCCTCCCACTATGTTCTTTAGAACAGTGGTTACTGCTTATCATGTTCAGTGTCCTTAAGTATTCTAATAATTGCAAAGATTTTGTCTAGCGTTAAGTAATATTACAATTAAATTTTGTCTTTGAAAATTATTTCCAACAATTGAACATCTTTTTCATTGCAGTCTATGCCTCAAACATCAGAAAACTCCATTATTGATAATAATTATAGGAATCATTGCCATCATATCATGTTTTGAAAGAAGATGATGATAAAATACTGTCGAGTTGGCTAATTGTAGATATGAAAACCAAGCATAACTTCATTAATGAAAAAGTGGCAAATGATTAACTTAGTTAATGATATGCTTTCAGTTAGGGTTATCAGATCACTAGTATAAAGTCAAGTGAGTTGGTACTGGGGAAAGTAGGTCAATTAATATATCCATCAATTCTAGCTTTACTTAAATAATTACAAGGTAGTAACTTAGCTTTCATTAAGATGAGGGAAAGCCTTCCTTTTCTCTTTTACAGCTTTGAGAATTACCAAGATCTGGCAAATTAAAAAAGATACTCTTTATCGACCTAAATCTCCAAAACTACTTGAATACAGGGCTTCTGCTATTGGAAAAATATACAATACAAATAGAATCACTGGTCTGATTTTCTGTTTACAATTTCAGGTACCTCCTGTAGCCTAAGCTCTATTCCAAACACCTGTACATACATTGCCTCGTTTGTTATGAGATAGAGCTCTTCTCAGTGAGAAGGTTTTTTTTTTTTTATAGGCTACTCAAGTTCACATGAGAGTCAGGATTTTTGAGTCTTCTGAATAGCAACCCAGTATCCTTTCCTGCAGAAAGAGTGAAACACAGCGGATTTACTAGACTCAAACCATTTGGGCCATGCAAGAGATTGCGGGAAAAGTTTGTGTGGCTCTCACTGAAAAATGACAGTTACATTCATTTTGGCCAAACCAGTTTCATCTCATTCTGAGATGAGATACTTTTTCAACGTTTTATGGTTTTCCTCTGTATCGTTGGGTGTAAAGGAGGCTTAGAGTGATGGTAGATGAGGATAGTGGGAGCTTTTTTACAATATAGACACAAAATCAGTTGAAGTGGTCACATACTCCGCTACTGGGTTAAACGCTACAAACTCTATCACTGGGACCCAGAAAGAAAGGACATCAAATTCAGTAAACTACACTTCCATATTTTAGTAAAAAGAAATGAAAGACAAAAATGTAGAGTAGATGACAGTTTGACACTCCCAGGGTAGAGTGCCCTGGCATCGTTATAGCTCTCAGTAACCTCAAACTCTTGGGCTCAAGCAATTCTCTCATCTCAGCCTCCCAAGTAGCTGAGAATACAGGGGCCTGCCACAATGTCCAGCTAGTTTTTCTAATTTTAGTAGAGACAAGGTTCTCACTTTTGCTCAGGCTGGTCTCAAACTCCTGAGCTCAGGCAATCCACCTGCCTCAGCCTCCCAATATGCTAGGATTGCAAGCATGAGCAACCACACCTGGCAGAGTTTGATGAATGATTACTGCTCTTTCATAATATTTGGAGTATGACTATTTTAAAAAATCACATAAACTTAATCTTGATAAGTTTATTTATCAGGGTACTACCTCCTTTTAATTTTTACAGATTACTCTATTGTCATTTGGTGAATTCAGAAGCTAACATACCTTCCCTGGTCCAATGTTGACATGCTAGAACTGCAACCGGCTGAATGCCTGGTGGGGGTAGGCCTTGACCTAGAACAGAGACTCCAATAGAAACACCAGTGTGTGGAGGAGGCATTGGGAAGAGCTGAAACAGAGTCAGTCATGAGCATCAAGACTATATACACTTAGGACTAAAGTGCAAGAAGGAGGGTACAAATTGTAGAGCCAGGATTTTTTTATGTCGCTGTAGGTTTGGGATGAAATTCCCTAGAATAGTGTATATTTAAATGGTTTGGAAATCAAAACTTTTTCACTGTTATGCGACCTGCTTCTACTTGTCCTCTATCTTCTATTTATTTTTGTGGAGTGGCAGTTTCTGAATACACATAGAAATAAGAGGGATCCTGTTTCTTTAGAAGATTCCTGGGAGTAACCATCATGAACAGACTCTTCAGAAGAACAAAGAGCTTCCTTCAGGCTTCGCTGTTCCCTGACATTTTAAATCTAGTGCCATCACCTTTCTAGCCGATGGGAATTTCTTCAACAATCTAGCAAAAGACTCTCTGTCAATTCTAGTTTTCATTGGTGTGAATTTGGTTTTTCTTTTTTGTCTTTATTGTATTTTTAAGTGAGAAATCAGGAGAAGTTGCATTTAATATAACTAGCCAGATGACATTTTAAATTAGATTTTGATTACTTGTCCTTTTATTATAGCAAACACTATTATGCTACTCTATTAGTTTTCAAAAAATTAAATTGTAAATTTAAGATTACAAATTCATTCATTAGCATAACAGAAAGTACCTCCAAGTTGTCGGAGCAGACCTAGGAACACAAAAATCTTTGCACTAATTTGAGATAACAATCTGGACTTTTCAGTTTCTTGGAATCTTCCTCTATACTGGCAGACAATTTATACTGTCTTTATAATTTTACAGCATATTTCACTATAGGATGTAAAATTTTAAATTAAAAATATATGTGAGCTTAAAATTCAGCACCTTTGTTTTAGCTTCAACATATCACTACCAAGAATCTAAGTCTTTATTCTGTATAATTCATTACTTGATCTATGATGATTATATATTAGAAAACAATGGTAAAATAAAACCCAAACAAAAGTAATAAGCTGTGGTAAAATTTTAAAGAGTTCAATAGGATATTCTTCTACATCTTACATTTTTAGGTTAACTTAAATGCAAAAGTGAAGCTTTGGAAAGAAAGTGGATTCCTCTTTTATGCTCCAGCTTAGTATAAACTTTGAGTTGTTACATCAATTTAGTTTAACACTAAACAACACACGTTTAAATGTATTTTTAAAATTGTTTTTTTTTATTAAATTAAGACTAAATGTCACATTGTCAATGATGGAAATTACTGTGATGACTTTATTGATTAATCAGGCTATTTAGAAAGCAATTTAGGAGTTTGGCCCATGAATAGCATTTTCAATGCTCTGTCGAAGTGAATGAAATGGATTGAACTAATTAGAGTTAAAAAAAATATGCAGCCAAGTTTGCTCAGCCATTTTCTAAGTGTTAGAATTTGTCTTGCTTTTTTGAGAAATTTGAAATGAAAGCACTAGCCATATATAATACTATTGTCAAAAAGGTAGCAACTGTATGAGCACAAAATAAAAAAATAATTTGCAAATATTTCCAGATATAGACGAGTGCAGTGAATCAGCTGTCTGTGGTGATCACACAATTTGTGAAAATGTGAACGGCGGATACAATTGCTCCTGCAAGGAAGGTTATCACACATCCACGGGAAGATCCCAGTTCACAGCTTATGATGGCACTTATTGCCAAGGTAAATCATATTATTAAATTGTATGTCTGGTTTATAATAAAAAAACTATATAAAATATGAATTACACAGCTGGGAAGTAGCACAGAGCTACTCCTTCCAAGAAATGTGTCAGCATTCCTGTATCTTCTATGAAATTAACAGAAGAAAGAAATTGTTTTACTTAGCGAAAGATATAAATATATTTAATGTCATCAACATATCCTAGTCCTTAAAATTACTTTCTTTCATTTTCTTTAAAATAGTGTGTATTCTAAAACTGAAGCTGAATCTCAAATGTTACAGAATGTCCTTTTCATATTTAAACATTAAGTGCACAAAATCAATGGAATTAATATGATAATTTTAAGAAAAAAATATTTTTAAAAATGCACTATATAATCTTTTTCCTTTTTCTGCAGAAGATGTGAATTCAAACTGCCATTTAGATAATGCCTGTATTGCTGCAAATATTAATAAAACTTTATCAAAAGTAAGTAGACTGACTGAGTTGACAACTTATTTTATTTTGACATTTTTGGGTTCTGTTAAAATACTTCCAATGTCACATCTTAAGAAGAGCAACAAAGAGGTAAAATATGGGGAGAGTTGAAGCTATTTACACGTATAGAGATCTAAGTATCATGACTCACAAGGAATATTAATTTGAAAATCCCAAAAGTATCCGTGAAGTCTTTTGCATAATTAATTGGTTAATTTTTCATTATTTGGAATACTGGATAATTCTTCTCAATATGTAAGAATGTTGATGATTAAAATAGTAAAAATCTACTTCAATTCTAGACCCATTCCCACATTTAAAGGAGACATAGCTAAACACAACTGGATTTGGTACAACAAAGGGAATATTTCAAAGAGCAAATAAAGTAATACGTTCACAAAATTACTGTCATATGTTTGAAATTGTAACTCAACCATAAGCAATCAGCTGCCAGCTAAAGAAAATTTTCACTTAATCACATTGTAAGAAATGTTCTTTGGTTGATTAAAATCTAATTTAAAATATTACATCATAAGCTTAGGATGTCAATATTTATAAGAGATAAGGAGTTTAAATATTAAGGTAAGTTCACTGGAGAGAATATAATTGTATATCAAAGAATATGAAGTTATTTTTAAAAGCTATTTTAAGAAATTATCAATTCAAATATGCTTGGTTTCTTTCTGATGTAACTTTTATGCTTTTGTTTGCTAATCTCCTGTAAATAAATTCAGGCTTTGGTGCTGCAAGTTATGGCTTAAGTTTATTAGTTTGATATCATTTATATATAGAACAGGAAAGGAAAACTCAAAATAAATTTAACATATGAGTTTTGTTCTTGAAAAGCTCCAATAGAACTCTAAATTAGTTTCCTTTTTTTGTGGACTCACTTTTGTTCAGATTAGGCCCATAAAAGAACCTCTGGCTTTGCTACAAGAAGTTTATAGAAATTCTGCAACAGATCTGTCACCAATGGATATCATTACATACATAGAAATATTAGCTGAATTGTCCCCATTGCTCAGTTACATGAATAACACTATCTCAACCAAGGACACTCCTTCTAATACAACTCTTACTGTAAGTATGATGAGCTTTAACTCTTAACGTAATTGAGCTTGAAATTTTTTGTCTTTCATGTGTGGTAAGTGTAGAATTCTAACATTTTTAAAAGACATGACTTTTCTTTTCAATAGGAATTTGTAAAAACCATGAATAATTTCATTCAAAAGGATACATTCATGATTTGGGACAAGTTACCTACACATCGCAGGCAAACTCATCTTACAAAACTCATGCACACTGCTGAACAGGCTACCTTGAGGATAACTCAGAACTTCCAAAAGACTACACAGTTTGATGCTAATTCAAGTGATGTAGGTAAGAAGGGAAGATCAATTTCCAAGCCATAGTGTGTTTTCAAGCAAGCCACTTCCAAAGGTGTGGTGTATTTATAATACTGTTGACTAAATTGAGCTTTATCTATGTAGCTTACTAAAGTAGCTATCAATGTAGAAATGAATGGTGGCGCATATTACAAGAGCTGTATGCAGGGAGTGCTAGTAAAAAGAAGGAACACATACATGTCACCTCCTCCCTCTTTTCCTACTCCTGAACTGTTCAGCATTTAAATGCTTAGCGTGCATTTAGTCCCTTGTTATTTGAGTTAGCGTTCTCATGGTCTGTGCTAACCAATGATAGTTATATCAGATCTTTTGGATGTAGCATATTTGAATTTTTCTTTAGGCATTTTTTGCCTTTTGATAATATGAAGGAGTCAACATGGTAAATTACAGTGTTTCCCAATTCCATGCAGTTTCATATTTAAAATGTGCAGGATTTTGTACCCAGCTCTGGATCCCAGTGAGGTTATTCTGAGGAAATAGGACACACCTGACATAATCATTCTATACATCTTGATTACATTTTCTGGATGACGCCCTGATATGCAATAGTAGATACACAAAATCTCATCCGGATTCACCATTTACATGAAATCAAGCATTGTGATTAATAAATAGGTACCTTTTTTTAAATATTTTTAATTAAATCATAGCTGTGTACATTAATGCAATTATGGGGTGCAATGTGCTGATTTTATATACCATTTGAAATATTCTCATCAAACTGGTTAACATAGACTTCACCACATTTTCTTAGTTATTGTGTTAAGACATACTCTATACTTAGTAAACTTAACATGTACTCTTGTAAAATGCACCACAGCCGTGTTCCCACCATTATACTCTATACTTAGTAAAGTTAATATGAACTCTTGTAAAATGCACCATGGTTTTGTTTCCACCATTAACCGTTCCCACTCCTCTTTCCCCTTTTTGTTGGGCTATAGTTGGGTTATAGCTTATATGAAAGCTATAAATTGGTTTCATAGTAGGGCTGCTGAGTACATTGGATACTTTTTCTTCCATTCTTGAGATACTTT